>WNWK01001706.1:215000-256217 GCA_009830355.1 Cherax destructor
GACTAATTTTAAGTGGCGGGGCCAGGAGCCAGGATTCAACCCAATAGCGTACGTTGGTGAGTATACACATACACTAGGTGAGAACAAACATATTCAAGGTGAGTATATAGAGCTCCTACTGAGCGGGTGTATATACCACCCGGATTACCACCTGGCAGGAGCGTGTAAGCTGGTGGCTCCCTCACCCGTCAAGGCCAAGAGATGTGTTGGGATTGCACCTGTATCAGCCAAACACCGGTCAAGTTAGCAGAACAAGTCTTGTCTAATGCCTCCTTAGAATATATCAAAATATGAAATCAAGAAAGCGTTTATCTTAATAGGTAACGTGGTATAAATAGCCATTCAAGAACATGTCCCCCGCCACCTACCCAGGCTAGCCTCGATATACCGAGACTGGGTGGACAGGATGAGCTTCTGAAATTGATATTCGCAAAAAAAAAAAATCTAACCTTAGAAGATGGAGAATGGGATCAAGCTATACTTCACATTAGACTTAGGGTGATGGATGTTCGTAAGGAAACACAGAGAGCAGTTCCTGCAATTCTGTTCTTTTTGTGGCATCTGGAAGATACGGTAAATCTCCAAGAACATATAAACCAAGTTTTCCAATGTGCAACGGAGAACAATATGATGATCAATGAAGACAAATTCCAACTACTCTGTTATGGAAAACTGGAGGAGATAATATCTAGAACCGAGTATACTACAAACTCTAATCACACAAAAGAGCGGAAACGTAATGTGAAGGACCTGGGAGTGGTAATATCTGAGAATCTCACCTTCAAGGATCACAATAGTGCCACTATCACATCTGAGAGGAAAATGATAGGATGGATAATGAGAACATTCAAAACAAGAGATGCAAAGCCATTGATGATCCTTTTTAAAACATTTGTTCTCTTTAGGCTGGAATACTGCTGTACATTGTGAGAATACAAGTGTGTTAATTCATCATTGTTGGTTGACGTACAGGAGACAACATCAAGGAAAGCAGTTTGTTTCCGCACTCTCAAGGTCCAGACTAAACTTTATAGAGAACTTCAGAATATTGATTTCAAGGCAGGTGAAATCGCAGATCTAGAGAATGTACAAAGAACCTTTACTGCACATATAAGTTCCGTCAAACACCTTAACTACTGGGAATGCTTCGAAGCCCTTGACATGTACTCACTGGAGCGCAGGCAAAAGAGATACATTATAATATACACCTGGAAAATCCTAGAGGGACTGGTCCCTAATCTGAACACAGAAATCACTCCCTACGAAAGCAAAAGACTTGGCAGGCGGTGCAACATACCCCCAATGAAAAGTAGGGGCACCATTAGTACACTAAGAGAAAACACAAGTGCCCGGGGCACAAGACTGTTCAATAGCCTCCAACCAGCCATAAGGGAAATTACCAATACTCTGCTGGCTACCTTCAAGAGGGAGCTGGACAAATATCTAAAGTCAGTGCCAGATCAGCCGGGCTGTGGTTCGTACGTTGGAGTACGTGCGGCCAGCAGTAACAGCCTAGTTGATCAAGCCCTGATCCACCGGGAGGCCTGGTCATGGACCGGGAATACCCTCCAGGTAGAGAACTAGTGCCATTGATATCCATGATCCTAAATTTATTATGGTAAATAGAGTGTGGAATGCTATAATTGCCTCGTCAGCCATACCATTGTGCACAATTTAACACCAAATTTCACTGGGATATCCCAGTAGTGGAAAATATGGCTTCAGTAATGCTTGAGCATACGTAAGGAAGAAGATGGTACTCCTCTCGTAGTGCCAAGAACGCATCAGACAGACGATTTCTAAATGATTGACTGTTCCTGTTTCCTATCTATACAAGTTTCTCAGACTGTTTGTTCTGA
Organism: Cherax destructor; assembly: GCA_009830355.1. Taxonomy (NCBI): domain Eukaryota; kingdom Metazoa; phylum Arthropoda; class Malacostraca; order Decapoda; family Parastacidae; genus Cherax; species Cherax destructor. The sequence continues at coordinate 216,860 of WNWK01001706.1, forward strand.
ATTAGCCAATCACCTTCCAGCCCCTATCCTTCCCGAACACTGGTGATTCACCGGCTGGGAATTGCCATAGATCAATTCAGACCCTATGGTCTTTTCTACCATAAATCTGAGGGAAAGAGTGAAAGGCAAAGAGGGTTAAAGATTTCTTCAAGAGAAGCCTTGCTACAGCTCGCTCCACAGAATAAAAGAAGTCGCAACTATGTAACCTGATGGCAGAGAAACCTTCCAGGTGGAATTCCCAGGAAAAAAATACAAGATTTATCCCTGAAACCCTTTTATTCTCTCGATGCTATGGACTCCCAGCATCACCAGCAGAGGTATCCTTCTTTCTTCTACTTCCTTTTTTACTATTACTATTACTACTACTGTTACTACTATCACTACTACTACCATTGCTACTGCTATTACTACTGCTACTCCTGCTGCTACTACTATTACTATTGTTGATACTACTGCTATTGCTACTGCTATTACTACTGCTACTACTGCTGCTACTACCATTACTACTGTTGCTACTACTACTATTACAATTATTTCTTCTTAGTATTATTATTATTATAATTATTATTATACTGTTGCTATTGTTAAAATAAATATGTTTCTGTAATTACACAGCAGACTCATAAAATTCCTCCACAAAAATATTCATCCTCTTCCTCGTTATTTTTACCCACCACGCACAAAACATCCTTCAAAAACAGCCAGATTTATGTGCATGAAACTTGGCAGGTGGAACGAATTTTTATCAAGAGTTAAGGTCATCTCTGGTGAGAGCAGGTCAAAGGAATACGTTAGCATCCTCAGGTTAAATTCTGTTAGGGGTAAATACAAAATATTAATATATTATTTGTGCCACAGGGTTACTCCGGTCCAGAAGACAGTTCTCTCTTATTTTTCAGATTAGAGTTTGCGTCAGCGAAAATGAATAAGATATTCGGGTGAGTCTGGAGTAAACAAACTTTCTAAGTGACTTTCTAATGATGAGTCTCACTTTCAATTCTCAGTTCCTTCAACACTGGCAGGAGAAGGCACAGTTGCGTCTTTCCGATTACGATTAAACATAAAAAGATAAGCGTATATACCATGTCAGGTATTCAAGGTATATAGATGGTAGGGAACAGATACTTAAAACAAAGTGCAGTGAGGCAGGGAAAAAGATTAGGTTTTTAGATTTTGCCGCCTAAGCTTCTTGTTCGTTGTACATCCCGTATCCATCCTGTGGACAGGAGCACAAGAGCACATTGAAACACAAAAGATCTAACAATTATGTCACAAAAGCTTTAACAGGAGTACATCCGGATTATACCTGCAATTTGTCTTATCTGTTGCAAGCAAATTTAGGATATTTGCTTTATATATCTGGTATCTTAATTTCATTAATAAAATACCTTGACATTTCACATAGGTTATGATACTATTTCGATATTCGTCAATCAATGGACAATCCATGGCATAGGGTTCAAGAAAGTGGCCATAAAGCTGACCACATACTTTATATTTAGTTTGATCATATGTATGTCCGTCAAACTGGCAGAAGGACGTGTAACCAAGCCTAAGCCTGGCTAATTCAACTTCAGTCAGTCTGTTCACATTGCAAGTTGCTCCGTAAATATTCTTCTCTATGTTCATGTTATAATAGTGAGTGACAGATATACTCAGGCTTCTAACTGAATTCCCATGACATTCACTTTCATTATTTACTTTTCACCTAATATTACTCCTAATGCTAGACACAAATACCACCAAAGTTATATTCTAAATCTCCCCTCATGGTACTTTGGGAAATTTAACGACTTTGTCACGTAGGGGCAATTCAATGTGTAATGGAATCCATAAAAATTGTAGATGAATTATCTTTCCTCTGTGTTTTGAATACCTGCACCTCGCTTCTCAATGAGCATCCTGTTACAAACATTATGTGAGTCAAGTGTCTTCAGTGACGTCAAACTCAGTGTTACAAATTAATTTGAGTGCCATAATAAAGACAGTGTATAAGCCCAGTTGTTAATTCTTATGCTTAACTCAACCTATTTATTATATTTCTTATGTGAGGAGGTGACAACAAGAGCAGATTCAACCTTGCCAGTTGAGTCCTGCTTAGATCTATTAGTATATATAAGTTGTAGTATATTATTAACAGTTAAGCGAAAAATTTCTTGAACATAAGAAAGAAGGAACACTGCAGCAGGCCTACTGGCCCATGCGAGGCAAGTCCAAGTCTCCAACCGGCTTAAGCCAATGCCCCGACCCAGCCAGGTCAGGTTACATTCACTTAAGGAAGGAGCACGGCATCTGACCTAGTAGCACAAGCTAGTCAGGACCAACTCACACCCACCCGCACCCCACCTGGAGTTAACCCTCTCCAGGTAAACTCCAGGTAGTCAGGTCACTTCCACTTAAGGAATTAGTACGGCATCTGACCTAGTAGCACAAGCTAGTCAGGTCCAACTCACATCCACCCACACCCACTCATGTATTTATCTAACCTATTTTTAAAACTACACAACGTCCCAGCCCCCATGACGGTACTCGGGAGTTTGTTCCACTCATCTACAACTCTATTACCAAACCAGTGCTTTCCTATATCCTTCCTGAATCTGAACTTTTCCAACTTGAAACCATTGCTGCGAGTCCTGTCTTGGCTGGATATTTTCAGCACGCTATTTACATCCTCTATATTTATTCCTGTTTTCCATTTATACACCTCAATCATCTTCCCCCTAATTCTACGCCTTTCTAGAGAGTGCAGACTGCAGATTCAAGGCCCTCAGTCTATCCTCATAGGGAAGATTTCTGATATATGGGATCAACTTTGTCATCCTCCTCTGTACGTTTTCTAGTGTATTTATATCCAGAACTCTTAAATCCTTCTCGCAATCACAAGTAATAAGATCTACATTATTTAGTTTATATGTGGCATGGTTATTGTCCTGCCCAACATTTAGAACTTTGCATTTGTCTACATTAAACTGCATTTGCCACTTCTCCGACCACTGCATCAGTCTATTCAAATCATCCTGGAGTGCTCTAATGTCCTCATTATAATGAATTGGACGGCCTATTTTGGTATCATCAGCAAATTTGCTTATGTTGCTATTTATTCCCTCATCTATGTCGTTTATGTAAATTGTAAACAAAATGGGGCCCAAAACTGACCCCTGTGGAACAGCGCTTGAGACGTGCCCCCATTCTGATTTCTTTCCATTTATGCAAACTCTCTGCCGCCTATTTGTCAACCATGCCTCTACCAAGGAAAAAAAATCTCCTCCTATTCCGTGTGCCTTAAGTTTCCTCAGTAGCCTCTGATGTGGAACTTTATCGAAAGCCTTACTGAAGTCCATATACAAAATATCATATTCATTAACATGATCTACCTCCTCAAACACCTTAGTGAAAAAAGTTAGTAAATTCGTAAGACAGGAACGCCCCTTAGTAAAACCGTGTTGAGATTCATTAATCAATTTATGCTTTTCAAGATGGCTACGAATTGCCTCAGCAATTATTGATTCCATAAATTTGATAAATTAGACACATATGCAACACTTGGGTATCTTTATTGTGGAAACGTTTCGCCACACAGTGGCTTCATCAGTCCAATACAAAGTAGAAAGTTGTAAGGAGAGGAGGAGTTTGAGGTAATCAGTCCCTCGGCCTGGAGTCGATGTGTTCAGTCCATCAATCTGGTAATAAGTACAGCATAGGTTGTTGTTGTTGTATGTTCGCCGGTACATCCGGCCCGGGTCTCTCAAATGATGACCCGGCATTGGCCCCCTAGGTAGAGGGTGTCGGTCATCTTCTTCTTTCTTGCTGTGGCTCCCCATGATGGGGAGTGTCTTCTGACGTCGCATCTTCATCAGCAGATCTTGGTACTTCAGGCTGTGGTTCTACCTACATAGGAAGAAGAAGGATGGGGGATAAGAAAGAAGGAAGTGAGAGAAAGAATAGCTGTAGTGGGTAGTCTTGGTCGTCGTCGGGGTTCTCCGGCGTCGTCATCGAGGGGTGGGTGGGTGGCTAGGACTGGGAGCAGTGTCTCCAAGTCATGGGTGGCCAGGTAAACCAGCCGGGCTGCTTTGTCCTCGCGGGTCAGATCCCCAGGTGCCATCGGGAAGTGCCTGCGGCGGATGGACGTCGTCGCAGGACAGTCAAGCATGTAATGAACTAGAGGCTTTGGAACCATCCGGTCGCAGTGGCGGCAAAGCTCCTCACTCATGCGTTCGATGAGGCGCTTTGCAGTAGGGTAGCCGAGGCGCTTTGCAGTAGGGTAGCCGAGGCGCTTTGCAGTAGGGTAGCCGAGGCGCTTTGCAGTAGGGTAGCCGAGGCGCTTTGCAGTAGGGTAGCCGAGGCGCAGGCGGTGGACGCTGACTTGCAGCTCCCTGTTCAGTTTCCTCATGTTTGGTGGGGGCTCCCGAGGTCGCTCTGTCAGTACCAGCTGCCTGTTGCTCCCAGGATGCTCCCGTGCTGGTAGTGGGTCGTGCTCCGGCTGCCGAGTGGCCTGGAGCACCTGCCTGCGGCTAATGGCAATTGTAGTCGCAGTACAGCATAGGGCAATGGAGGTTCCTTATATACTGTAGACAGGTGAGGTGAAGCAGGAGGAGGCGGAGTCATAGTGGTACCATCCACTAGTCGAAGTAGGTCTTCGTCCAAAGGTTGGACAAGTGTTGAAGAATTCTTCAACATGTCACTAGTTACCCCAATCGAGCATAGTCTATTATCTTCCTGAGTAAAAACTGAGAGGAAGTAAGTATTGAACATTTCACACATATCCTTATCAATGTCCGTGATCTGTCCTGAGTTACTCTTAAGTGGGCCTATCTTGTCCCTAATCTTACTTCTGTATACCTGAAAGAACTCTTTTGGGTTAATCTTCGAATCCCTTGCGACCTTAGCCTCATAATCCCTTTTTGCTTTTCTTATTCCTTTTTTTATTACTCTCGTTAATTGAAAATATTGATTTCTTATCTGTTCATCCCCTCTTCTGATACGCCTATGTATGCCTCTCTTTTGACCAATGAGATGTTTTAATCTATTGTTCATCCATTTAAGATCATTTTTGTTAGATATAATTTCCCTACTCGGAACAAAAGTTGTCTGAGCAGCTAGAACTACGCTCTGGAAAACGTCATATTGGCAACCAAAACCACCTACTTGACTCACAGTCAGATCATCCCAATTTAGCCCACCTAGGTAATTTCTCAGCCCCATGAAGTCGGCTAAGCGAAAGTCTGGAACAGGGACTTGATTGCAGTTACCTGGGTAATTCCATGATATATTGAATCTAAGTGATTTGTGATCGCTTTCCCCAAGCTCTTCATTAACCTCAAGATTATTAATTAGTGATTCTTAATTGGCAAGAACCAAATCAAGCAAGTTGCTACCTCTAGTTGGTTCTGTCAAAAACTGTTTTAAAAAACAATCCTGAACCGTATCAAGAAAGTCACTAGACTCAAGATTACCTGTCACATTGTTCCAATCAATTTGTCTAAAGTTAAAATCTCCCATTAACACACCATTTTCATATCTAGACGCCTTATGAATGTCGTCCCATAGCAGCTTACTGCACTCCCTATCCAGACTTGGGGGCCTGTAAATCTCACCCAAAATTAATTTAAGTGGCAGTGTCTGCTTTCTTTCTTTACATTCTAATACCAAGAACAATGTTAATCTAAATGACCCTAACAATAACACTAGGAAACCCAAGTTCCTTCCTCTTATTAAGAATCTTGGTAGTTTTAGGACAGCCAAGAATAATTTTTAGGGCTTCGCTTTGCATTAGGTTTAAGGGCCGGAGATAATTTTCTTTGGCTAATATTAACATGGGAACAGCATAATGAATTAAGGATCTAATATAGACAATGTACATCATTCTCACTACTTTCACATTAGCACTATAGTTACGGTTGTAGTCAGCAACAGATAAGATAGCCTGTCTTAGCATTTTTTATTTAGGTGTGGTATGATGGATTTGACGTAGCTGTTGTTTTCACCCTGCAAACAGATGAGAGGAGCATGTCGTTTTGCTGTCAATTTCTTAGTCATAGACGAAGTTATGATAAGACAGATGATTACATATCACTAGAACTTCATTAAAAATGGTACTCATTTCCTTGTGCCCTGTTGTATGAATCATGATGCCATCATCATAGCTTATAACTATATATTAGGGTGAGATAGACAGAAAATTTCGGAAAATAATAATCAGAACATTAAATAGCATGGGAATGAGAATCCCTCCCTGAGGTATACCTTGGGACATATATTTAGTCTTGCCTATAAAGCCTTGGTAAAGAACAAAGATACTCTGGTTTACAGACAACTTATTATCCAGCTGAGTAGGTTACCAAAAAAAAAAAATCATTTTAGGTAGTTCATGTATGTTAACAGTTCCGTTTGCATTTTCAAATGAAGATTTTAGATAAAAAAAATGTGGTAAAACTAGAAGTGTGTGCAGTGTAAAATGTCATATAATTCTGTACACTGGTACCTGATTCTATAGTATAGTCTATTAAGTATAATTCTTTCAATTAATGAGATTTTTCTAATTGGTCCAGAAAGTAGGAAGAGCACCCTAGACATAACCAAGATCATACAATGCTAACAAACAGTTATCAGGAACCTTCCTTAGAGTATTGAGGATATCGTAAGTTATACTATCCTTTCCAGAAGCTGTTAATCGACCTTTATTTAAAGCAATATCTAACTCATAATCAGTGAAGGGGCAGCCCCATCAATATACTATTGACTCATGAAATAAATCAATTTCAGTCTTTCTTCAAAAGCACTCTCTAAGTTTGTTTCATTATAAAATCTAAGATTTTTCATACCTGGATCCTTGGGTCAGTTATTTATGAGGTCGTTAGTTTCTTCAAGAGGAAAATGATGAACAATACTACCATTTTTTTTCCTATGATCGCTATGATGTAGGTTAAGAATAATTTTTTTCTATTGCATTTAGTATATTGATTACTGGAAATGAAATCAAAGTTGACTATTGTAAATCTTGGAAAGTGATCAGATAGATTCAATAACCTAATAGGCAAATTATTCTACTCATCGACTACTCTATTTCCAAACCAATACTTTCCTATATTCTTTCCAAATCTAAACTTATCAAATTTGAATACATTATTTCGAGTTCTTTCTTGAAGGTATATCCTCAGGGCCTTATTTATATCTCCTCTATTTAGACCCATCTTTCACTAATACACATCAATCATGTCTTCCCTCATCTTACAAAATGCCACATCTATAAAGTACAGATATCTCCAGAGAATACCAGAAGGTCACCTTATTGGTCCCCCTCTAGCATCTAGCCTGTTTCTGGTTTCGTAACAGCTTGTCAGAGTATATCCTAGATCAGTTATCCTGTAAAATTGTCTTCTCAATAAAACTTTGGGATCAGAACTGGATGAATATAAACCAAGTAAATAAAATTTGAGATCTTTAAATATAAAGGTGTCTAAGTGGTTATCTTCATACTTAATGTAAACTAAATAATAAAGGAGGGAAGCTCCTACACATATCTTGTAGTATATCTTATTATACTTGCATATACTCATTCTGTATTTTACATATGGCGCTGTAGCCACTTCAGGTAAACAATACTCTTGAATATTCTTAGTATGTGCCATCGGGTACATTGCTATGAGATTCACTCATTAATATAAGAATAATATAAGTAAGCATGTATGTGTGTGTGTGTGCGCTCAGTAATACTCTGTATGACTCAGTAAGTCTCGACTCGACTTAGAAATTGACAAGACAAAGTCCCTAAATATGCTAACTTCTCAATGCAATCAAACAGCTTGCATGAACAATAAAATGACACGTTCACCAAACAGCAATAATGCTCGAAGCAGCAGAGTAGCACAACGTCAGGCAAAGAACAAGGAGACAAAAAAAACCCTAACTGGGGGATCATCAGCAAATCCTCCCTAAAGGCATAAAACTCCTTTATTACTGAAACAGATTTCAGCATTGACAAATAACCCGACCATGACAGTGCGTAGATGTCAGAACAATGTAGGTAGAGAGTTAAGCTCAGGACCAGAGATACCGAGTGTCTCCACAACACAACCTTTGGAAAACGTTGGAAACAGAGTTATGAGAAGTATGTTCCTGCTCCCCATCAAAGATATTCTCTACCAAAAAACAGTCTAAATCACACGAGATGACAGAACAGAGTGAAACAATGTTACCCACAAGAGAAACAGTGATAGAGTGTAGAGCCAGGCCTGCAGCTCTGACATCAGGTGACTGGTAACAGCTTACCCCAGACACTAACTGTGAAAGTAGCGGGCAGGTCGTTTACAAGTGCTGGCAACCAATCAAAGCTCTCCAACAGCGAGTACAATGAGAGGTGTAGTTGTTACATTCTACCTATATACATAAGCTAATATAATAAATCAAATAATAATATAAAGCATGAAATTTTAATTTTAGCTATTAATGAAAACATTGGCAATATCAAATTAAATGAAAAGTAACATATATACAATTTATTCATTGCTTCCTTTTCACAAGTCGCAACACCTCATTCTTCGTTTTACAAGAGAATGTAGTTTAAGGGATTTCAATCGTTTCTCGCATGGAAGATTTTCTTATGCAATGGATTAATTTTGTCATTCTTTTCTTAATGTTTTCTAATGTATTTATATTCATTCTACAGCATGGAGGACAGAACTGAGCCGCATAATTCTTACTGATGTGTAGAGCTGTAGTATAACCTCTGGACATCTGTTGTTTATACTTCTTGACATAAATCCAAGAAATATATCTGTGATTTGATGAGGTCCACTGTGTGGGCGAAACATTGTCAATAAATCTCATACTACATTTGCTTCTCTTTTTCCATGGACAACTGAAAACGATGAAACAGTGACGAGGGAGGTGGAAAACGTGTTAAGTGGGAAGGTCAAAGAGATCTTTCAAGCCACACTCCTTCAGACTATCTTGCAGATTCACGGAACCAGGGAACACCTAAACAATTAAACTCTTTCTCAAGGCTGCCTTCCAGGCACTGCCTACCAGAGACTGCCTACCAAAGACTGCCTATCAGGGACTACTTACCAGGAACTGCCAGAAACGTTTAGTTTAAGATCACTTTTTAAAGAAACAATCGCCACTAACCCGACACTGATCTCTTTCCCCAAACCAATTTCTGCAAACTAAAAATGGGCCCCAACATCAAAAAGACCACGGCCTAAAGAGACATGCAAATAATTACTGCCCATCAAAATCACCCACAAAAAAAAAAAAAAAAAAAAAGACTACCAGTCAAAACGGGTATATGCAAAATAAGCTAAGACCACTTTTCTTCAAATAGAACCTGAAACTAAAAATTATCTACCAAGAGATGAACCACACTAAAAAGACCGCTCCTCTAAAAGTAAAAAAAAGACTATTCTCCAAAATGTCAAAAAAAAAAAAAAAGACGAACAGCCACAATACTACTTGATATAAAGTGCCCTTCACTTTGTACCTCCTACCAAAGGCAGCTTCACGGAGCACAGCATCTCTTTCATCATCCAGATTGACTTAACTCACGACCCAGATGACCAACCGACTGACCTGCCGACCGGGCAACTGACCACCCTACCGGCCGACTCACCAGCCGACTAACCGATTACCCACCCGACCAACACCCCAGAAGGAGGCCAGTCTAGGCGGAAGACTTTGCTTTCACTGATGTATCGAGAAAGGCGGACATCCTTCAGGTGAATTATGCTCTCTCAAAGACTCTAAGATCTTGACCTCTTTTGGGATCGTAATCCTCTTGATATTCACTGGGTTGTGTGCGCTGCAACCACAACGATAATGATGATAAAATTTAATTTGGTAAAATGGAAAGATTTTTTTTTTATTATATACATATATTTATTTATTTATTTCTTCTTCTCTTTTTTAGTAATGTATACAGGAGAAGGGGTTACTAGCCCATTGCTCCCGGCATTTTAGTCGCCTCATACGACACGCATGGCTTACGGAGGAAAGATTCTTTTCCACTTCCCCATTAGAATAGAGGAAATAAAGAAGAACAAGAGCTACTAAGAAAAAGAAAAAACCTAGATGTGTGTATAATATATATATATATATATATATATATATATATATATATATATATATATATATATATATATATATATATATATATATATATATATATATATATGCATGTGCATGCCTGTGTAGTGTGACCTAAGTGTAAGTAGAAGTAGCAAGATATACCTGTTATCCAGCGTGTTTATGAGAAAGAAAAAAAAACACCAGCAATCCTACCATCATGTAAAACAGTTATAGGTTTCTGTTTCACACTCACTTGACAGGACGGTAGAATTTTTTTTTTAAATCTATAAGTTCTGGTGTGGTGGATGACCTACTGGTGTCACCACAAGAGATTAATTAACAGAAGTCAATGACTCACCCACAACAACCAACCTAAAGGAGGCTTTAGGAAAGGTAGGGGTGTGTAGACCAAGTGTTTACAGTGAAACATATAGGTGAACAGTATTTAGATAAGGGTAAAGAAATTTATGTGGTATTTATGGATGCCAAAAAGCCGGTAAATAAACAATTATTGACTGCTGATATAAAGAAAAACGGCTGCGGTGGGCACTCGATCATAAGGGATGGACGACAGATGAATGGAGGAAATTTATATTTTCAGAAGTTGCAGAGGTTGGTGGATGAGTTTCGTAGGGTATGTAAAAGAAGAAAATTAAAAGTGAATATAGAAAAGAGTAAGGTGATGAGGATAACAAAAATATTATGTGACGAAAGATTGGATATCAGATTGGAGGAAGAGAGTATGCAGGAGATGAATGTATTCAGATATTTAGGAGTGGACGTGTCAGCAGATGGGTCTATGAAGGATGAGGTGAATCATAGAATTGATAAAGGGAAAAGGGTGAGTGGTACACTTAGGAGCCTGTGGATACAAAGAACTTTGTCCGTGGAAGCAAAGAGGGGAATGTATGAGAGTATAGTTATACCAACAGTCTTGTATGGGTGTGAGACATGGGCTGTGAATGTTGCAACAAGGAGAAGGCTGGAGGCAGTGGACAGGTCATGTCTGAGGGCAATGTGTAGTGTGAATATAATGCAGAGAATCCGTAGTTTGGAGATTAGGAGGAGGTGTGGGATTACCAAAACTATTATCCAGAGGGCTGAGGAGGGGTTGTTGAGGTGGTTTGGACATGTAGAGAGGCTGGAACAAAAAATGACTTCGAGAGTGTATAAATCTGTAGTGGAGGGAAGGCGGGGTAGGGGTCGGCCTAGGAAAGGTTGGAGGGAGGGGTTAAAGGAGGTTTTGTGTGCAAGGGGCTTTGACTTCCAGCAAGCATGCGTGAGCGCATTTGATAGAAGTGAATGGAGACAAATGGTTTTTAATACTTGACGTGCTGTTGGAGTGTGAGCAAAGTAACATTTATGAAGGGATTCAGGGAAACCGGCAGGCCGGACTTGTGTCCTATAGATATGAAGTACAGTGCCTGGACTCTGAAGGAGGGGTGTTAATGTTACAGTTTTTTAACTGTAATGTAAGCACGCCTCTGGCAAGACAGTGATGGAGTGAATGATGATGAAAGTTTTTCTTTTCCGGGCCACTCTGCCTTGGTGGGAATCGGCCGAGGTGTTAATCCTGCTCCCCAACAAAAAACAAACGGGTCGCACTGGCATGGCGAATAGTAGAGAATATGGCCTCAGCAATTTTCCCAGAGTGTGTCGGGGAAGAGTAGAGCCCGCCTCCTTGTAGTGAGCTCCTCATGCAGGGGACTTTCTTTTGGCTGTTCCAAACCCAGCCTTGGCCCTCCTCGACCCACAGACCATCCGCATTGGTGTTGCCCTTCGACCCCGCTATTCTCGCCGAACACAGGTGTATTTGTGGCAGTGAAGCAGCAGACCGATTCGGGTACCATGGTCTTTTGGTCGTAAATCCGAGGAAAGATTGAAAGACATAAAGGGTTAATAACATTGTCAATAGGAGCCTCACAACAGCCGGATGTCCAGCAGTAAGGAGCCACCCCAACTATGCAATCTGATGGCACCCAAAAAGCACCCAAAAGATGGTATCACCCTTCAATACACACAAAACCCGCACAGCCTGGACAGACGGCAAGCAGGTGGTGTGGGCCCACACTTTTTGCACCCTACCTTGGCTGATACCTATCCCCAATACATAAAGGAGGAAGGGGGGGGCAGCTGCCCATTCAGGGAGTCCCAAAGTTGAAAATATGGAGAACGCCCATCATTATATGTTTGTTCCCATAGGCTTAGAGACTCTTGGCTCAGGGGGAAAAAGAGTTCATCTAATTTCCCCTAAAGGGGGCTGGGCAAAAGACTCAAAAAGGGTAACTAGGATCCAGCAGCTAGTTTTCTTTTCCCAAACGACTAAACGCTGCTGTTCAGAGGGTAATGCATGTTGTATTCTGGGCACGCGCCCCAGCTCTGAGGAGCTGGATGAGATTTTCGCATTATAAACAGTGACAAACATGCAGCAATATGTACTAGACATGTATCTCTCACCTTTTCGTGTATTGTATATGCCATCTTTATATCAACAATGCATCTCTTAAATCTTTTGTACCATATTGTAATAAAATATACCTATTGGTAAAAAAATAAATAAAGATGGTAGGAAGTGGAATATTCAAATGGCTTCAGGAAGAAATCCAAATATTCTTCCTGAAGCCTTATAAATCCACTTCTCCGAGGCTATGGGTCCCACAATTTGCCAGAGTGGACCCCATCCTATATTATATATATATATATATATATATGTCATTATCTAGATTAGGTAAAACTGGTCAATTAGCAAGAACTCATCTAAAATTAAGTCCTTTTAAAATTTTCTCTTATACGTTTAAAGATATATTTTTTTCATTTATGTTAATGTAAGAATTTGTAATTTTGTACCAAGAGAAACTTTGAAAACCTACCTAACCTTATTACAACAAGCGCAATTTAATTTAGCCTAACCCAACTAAATATATTTTAGATACGTTAACATTAATTTAATAATAAACAAACACAATGAAATATATTTTTTCGTTATGTTCAGAATGATTTTGGCGAAATTATTGCATACACAAATTTTCACTTGTCTTATATGGCAAGATGAACGTTGCTATTTAAGCCAAAATCGCAAGTTTTACCTAATCGGCACGACATATATATATATATATATATATATATATATATATATATATATATATATATATATATATATATATATATATATATATATATATAATATGCTACTTCTACTTACACTTAGTTCACGCTACACATTCATGTACAAGCATATATATAGACACCCCTCTGGGTTTCTTCTATTTTGTTACTAGTTCTTGTTCTTATTTCCTCTTATCTCCATGGGAAGTGGAACAGAATTCTTCCTCCGTAAGCCATACGTGTCGTAAGAGGCGACTAAAATGCCGGGAGCAATGGGCTAGTAACCCCTTCTCCTGTATATATTACTAAATGTAAAAGGAGAAACTTTCGTTTTTCCTTTTGGGCCACCCGCTTCAGTGGAAACGGCCGACGTGTTGAAAGAAATATATATATATATATATATATATATATATATATATATATATATATATATTATATATAAATACGATGAGGTCCACCTCTGGTACAAATTGTGGGACCCATAGCCTCGGAGAAGTGGATAAAAGGCTTCAAGGAAGAAAATTTGGATTTCTTCCTGATGCTATTTGAATATTCCACTTCCCTACCACCCCATCTTCTTTTTATATGTGACTGTATACGTCTTCATATGTATACTGTGTGGCACTTGGTGAACAAGATTAAAATTGTTTTCATTTATAAGACTTGGTTTTAGGGGTTGACTTGACGTTTAATTCACAGAAACAATTGGAGCTTAAGGAAAAAATCACAGTTATTTCTCTTACAAAGAACACATGTCAGCTCTTAGCACAGTAAAAAAGCAATCGGATATTTTAAATTCAATTTAATGTTTAATGTTTGCTTTAGGTTTTAAGTAAAATAATCATTTATCCTAAACGTTGAAGATAATTTTGAAAAAGAATCTTTACACTAAGTCTAAAATTATTTTAATGTCTATTTATTTTTGTTCTTGATTGCCAAATTTTTAGTGATCCAGAGGTTTAAGTATGATATTCCATAAAGTGTTTAATAGTATTAGGAAACTAAATGCTGCAAAGTCCATTAAAATGTGAATTTTTCCTCTAAGTAAGACACTAAGTATACCAAAGAATGACTCCAACAAAATCCAGCGATTCCAAGTATAAATTTTGCTTGTAAATTGTAAATTATACTGAAACAACTTTCATATAATAACATGATTGGGAATCAACTTCTTTCATATAATCACATTATTCGGAATGAACTTTCTTTTACATAATAACATTATTATTAAATTTAAGAACCCTAACTTATGCAGCCACATGCCATTAACTTTCTGTTGAGCAAAGCAAACCAGCGCTCAAGCTATCACTCGGAATACAACGAGTCCAAGTTTATTTATCACGTAAGTTAGCACCTACAATTACCAGTTAACAATCCAAAAATGTAGTCTTGTAGAACAGATGGGAGTCCGAATTGAAGTGAGTTCCACCTGACTCCCAGATTACCGAGTAGGCTATCCGAGTAGGCTATCCGAGTAGGCTATCCGAGTAGGCTATCCGAGTAGGCTATCAGACGGCGTTGCAAGCAATAAACTCTCCTCAACTCTGGCAAACTACCATTCAAAACGACACTATCCTAATTTATATGCATAATTTACAACAACCTAACATCAAGAGATTGTTTCCCTTGGGGAAAACACGTCAGCACTAAAAATTTAAAACTTGCCAGAAGACGAATTTTTAAGTTATTGCAAAGAATCAAACGGAATTTGTGCGCACTCATGAAACGTTCCTTCGATTTCATACGATTTTTCCATCGATTTTTCATCCGGTGCATCAGTCCGATGCATCGTACGAATTTTTTTATATTTTAACAAGAAAGCACTAAACCCTTAGGGATAATATAGCGCCTGTGGAATGGGAAGTATTCAAATTCGACTCAAACAAGAGGAAGTCCAGTTACCTGGATCAAGAGCCTCTCACCAGCATCAAGCAAAATGTAATGCAATTAGGTAAAAATAATACTTCACTTCAAGGTTAAAAAGGCAAAATAGCCGATCAGAGGAGCCTTTGTCTAGTAACCTCATAGAAACAAAAATATGAGAATGACGTACCTGCCTGGAGTCTACCTGGAGGGTATTCCGAGGATCAACTCCCCGCGGCCTAGTCCACGACCAGGACTCCCTGTGGATCAGGGCCTGATCAACCAAGCTGTTACTGCTGGCCGCACGTAGTCCAACGTACGAACCACAGCCCGGCTGATCTGGTACCGACTTTGTATCTATCAGCTCTCTTGTAGGCAGCCAGTGCCCTATTGGTAATTCCTAATGCATGGTGGGAGGCTGTTGAACAGTCTTCGGCTCTGGACACTTATTGTGTTTCTCTTAGTGTACCAATTCATTGGGGTATTTTGCACCCTGCCCAGTCTTTTACTTTTGTAGGTGATTTCTGTATGCAGATTGGGACCATTCCTTCTAGAATTTTCAAAGTGTAAATTATGATATATCTCTCTCGCCTGCATTCCAGCGAGTACAAATCAAGTGCTTCCAACCGTTCCCAGTAGTTGAGGTGTTTGATGGAACTTATATGTGCAGTAAAGGTTCTCTGTACACTCTCTAGATCTGCAATTTCACCTGCTTTGAACGGAGATGCTAATGTACAGCAGTATTCCAGCCTAGAGAGAACAAGTGATTTGAAAAGGATCATCATTGGCTTGGCATCTCTTGTTTTGAACGTTCTCATTATCCATCCTATTATTTTCTTTGCAGTTGTGATCTTTGGCACTGTTGTGATTCTTGAAAGTGAGATCCTCAGACATTACCTCTCTAAGGTCCCTCACATTATTTTCCGCTCTACTGTATCATCAGAGTTTGTAGAATACAGTGGTACCCGTTTACGATGGTCCCCAAACTCACGTTTTTGTAAGTTTATTTTTAAATGCTTTTGTAAGTGTAATTTTGGGGTCTAAAGGATGATCTATTACAGACATTTCTTAAGGATAAATTCGTTTGGTAATGGCACTTGAACAGCATTCTGGAATGAAAAAATATCGTAAACCGGGGTACCACTGTATTCTGTTCTAGTTATTATCTCCTCCAGTTTTCCGTAACGGAGTATAGTTGGAATTTGTCTTCAATGAACATCATATTGTTTTCCGTTGACAGTTGGAAAACTTTGTTTATATCTTCTTGGAGGTTAACAGTGTCCTCAATGGATGACACTCTCATGCAGATCCTAGTATCGTCTGCAAAGGATGACACGGTGCTGTGGATTACATCTCTGTCTATGTCTGATATGAGGATGAGGAACATGATGGGGGAGAGTACTGTGCCTTGTGAAACAGAGCTTTTCACTATGGCAGCTTCCGATTTAACTCGGTTGACCACTACTCTCTGTGTTCGATTGGTTAAAAAGTTGAAGATCCGTCTCCCCACTTTGCAAGTTATTCCTTTAGCACGTATTTTGTGTGCTATTACGCCAAAGGCTTTTGAAAAGTCTGTGTATACTACATCTGCATTCTGCTTTTCTTCCAGTGCATCCAAGACCATATGATAGTGATCCAGTAGTTGCGAGAGGTAGGAGCGACCTGCTCTGAACCCATGTTGCCCTGGATTGTGCAGGTTTTGGGAATCCAAGTGGTTTGCAAACGTGCTTCATAGCACTTTCACAAAGATTTTTATGATGTGGGACGTTAAAGCTATTGGTCTATAGTTCTTAGCTAATGCTTTGCTGCCACCTTTATGGAGTGGGGCTATATCCGTTGTTTTTAGTGACTGTAGAATTTCACCCATGTCTAAGCTCCTCCATAGTATACTTAGGGCACGCGAAAGGGTTTCTTGCAGTTCTTAAGGGGTTGGTGGAAGGATTTAATCATGTTTTTTTGTTTTTGGTTCAATTTCAATGAACATTGATATTGTGATTTAACCAGCATTTTAAATCTTCACCAATTTTTGTGAATTGACTTTATGTTGCAAACTTGCAAGATATTGCAAAATTTTATAAAGAGGTTGTTGGGTATAAAACCCTCCCTTCAGGTAAGACATACAATGTTCTAGTCGACATCAGATGAAATATAAAGAGTTAGATAATATTTACTCCAGAGGCTTTTGATAGAAATCTCAATAGATTGTATTAAAACAAATTCTTGAAATTTGTGTTTATTTTTAAGGAATTTTTGGAGGAAAAAATCAATAAAAACAAAACAGTAGGACTTATCTAAAATCAATATTGGAGTTGTAATAGAACCATCATTCCTCAATAACATCCGAAAAATCATGACACTCCTATAAATACTCTTCTCAAATAAGTGTAAATAATGTCAATAACTTATTTCTGTTTTATTCACAATTTTGTTATATGTAAAACTCTATGGAAATGGCGCACCAAATTTGACCGTGTTGCACACTCAACATTTGTTGATAGCTCTCTGCCTACTGAGGCACCATCTCTCACTCTGCTCACTCTAGTTCTCACAGGAGTTACCATGTTGACTATTTTGAATGAAACAATCATCAAAATCGTTATTTTTAGGTAAAAACAAACAAAAAAATCACTAATTATCAACAGGCCTTGATTACAGGAAAAACAAAAGAAAATTACATCAGTGGAAAAACATACTTAGAAATAAGATACAGAGAAGCTGATTACATCAACATGTAGGCAGAATTATGCACTATTTTTGGTAAGAAAATATTATATTCCATAATTTTTCAGGTAATTTTTTTTACCCTCATATCAGTGCCTCGACTCCTATTAATGAACACCGAGTTCCACGAATCAGGGCCTGGGGCTGAGAGCATGGGCATGTTGTCAATGGCTTTCTCAAGGTCTATCGGAGTTAGGGCAATGTCGGAAATCTGGCATACATTGATGGTATTCTGAGGCTCATTCAAGAGAAAGTCATTTGGATTGTCTATATAGCATTGTGCAAAGGTCACCCACATATGTAAATAGTCCCATGAATCTTGCCCAAGATGCATTATACAATAATTGAATTTTGAAGCCGATCAAATTAAGGTGTTCTCGAATAATTAACGAAAATTTGTAATAAAGCAACGAAAATGTTGCTGTTAATGTTCGAAAAATAATTAAGTCTCCCTTGTTTCCGTTTAACATTTTTATTTGAAATTGTCTACAATGTTGTTAGAAAAATATATTATAAAATAAAATCGGCAATTTGTTATTACATAGGAAACAATTTGCTTAATAGAATTAGGAAACTAAAATTTGCAAAGCTAACAGTGAGTGACAAGTTGTTTTAATGAAGCCCAACAATTGCAAAAAATTTAAGGAAATTTAAAAAAAGGCATTCCAGAGAAAATGATAAAATTACAACGATTCGGGTTTTTCAGCTATTTCATTAAAATTTTAAATTTGCTTCTAGACATATTAAACTTATGCGTAATCATCCTTATTTTAGATTACGTCGTCAATAACATTTTGAAGCCAACCAGAAGAAGCATTCGTAAAATATTGTATAAAAAAATGAGTATTTCTATTTACTCAATAAGACTGATAAATTGGGACTTATACCACCCATTGACAGTGCGAAACCATACCAATGGTGAAAATTTGAAGTCTTTCAAAAGAGTCATTTTCCAATTATGGCCAAGATTCTAATCAAGGCAGGGTGGCCCGAAAAAAAACCTTTCATCATCATTCACTCCATCACTGTCTTGCCAGAGGGGTGCTTTACACTACAGTTATAAAACTGCAACATTAACACCCCCTCCTTCAGAGTGCAGACACTGTACTTCCAATCTCCAGGACTCAAGTCCGGCCTGCCGGTTTCCCTGAATCCCTTCATAAATGTTACTTTGCTCACACTCCAACAGCACGTCAAGTATTAAAAACCATTTGTCTCCTTTCGCTCCTATCAAATACGCTCATACATGCTTGCTGGAAGTCGAAGCCCCTCACACACAAAACCTCCTTTACCCCCTCCCTCCAACCTTTCCTAGGCCGACCCCTACCCTGCCTTCCCTCCACTACAGATTTATACACTCGAAGTCATTCTGCCTCGTTCCATTCTCTCTACATGTCCGAACCATCTCAATAACCCCTCCTCAGCTCTCTGGATAATAGTTTTGGTAATCCCGCACCTCCTCCTAATCTCCAAACTCCGAATTCTCTGCATTATATTCACACCACACATTGACCTCAGACATGACATCTCCACTGCCTCCAGCCTTCTCCTCGTTGCAACATTCATCACCCATGCTTCACACCCATATAAGAGTGTTGGTATAACTAAACTCTCATACATTCCCCTCTTTACTTCCATGGACAAAGTTCTTTGTCTCAACAAACTACGAAGTGCTCCACTCACCCTTTTCCTCTCATCAATTCTATGATTCACCTCATCCTTCATAGACCCATCTGCTGACATGTCCACTCCCAAATATCTGAATACATTCACCTCCTCCATACTCTCTCCTCCAATCTGATATCCAATCTTTCGTTACCTAATCTTTTGTTATCCTCATCACCTTACTCTTTCCTATATTAACTTTCAATTTTCTTCTTTTACACACCCTACCAAATTCATCCACCAACCTCTGCAACTTCTCTTCAGAATCTCCCAAAAGCACAGTGTCATCAGCAAAAAGCAACTGTGACAACTCCCACTTTGTATTTGATTCTTTATCTTTTAACCCCACATCTCTTGCCAAGTATTTTTTTATTATTTTACTGCATCAATAAATTTGCCTAAACGCAAAACGAAGCTTAATATATACTATAATGTCCCTGAGATGCATCACACATTAAATACTAAAGACGTTAGATACTATAATGGCCCTGAGATGCATCACCCATTAAATATTAAAGTCGTTCAGAAGAGATAAACTGAAATTTATTTAAGGTGATTTTTCGGTAATAAAATTTCCCACGATTTTACAAATAAAATAAAATTTGCACCAACACACCTGAATTTCACTCTCCACCGTTGTCGTATTTATTGGCACTTTTGTACGTCTCAAGTTCCGCCACTGAAGATCTTGAATGTTATTAGAGCGATTCCAGGATGCTGAAAATATGTTTAATAACGCTGGTTAAAGGGCATGTGAACGTATCAGTTATTTTTAAGAATTTGGCCCTCGTTACCCTAAACAAGTGTTGAAAATTAGAAGCCAATTGGATGAGGCTTTCTTGAGTTATGAAGAAAACAAAATTGAAAAGAAGGAGAAAGGAAAAAAAAACACTTGATGTATTTCGGTCGCTGCGCGATCCTAGGAAGGTGTCCTCATATTCCTAAACGAAAGAGACGAATTTCCTAAAATACAGAAGCATATTGAGCATGAAGCCGCTCAGGTGTGGCATTGTTGTGTTATGAACTTTGAAGGTGTGAAGTTAATCGGATGCAGCTCTCAGAAAAACAGTACATATTTCAATTTTTCCAACTTCTTTCCCCCACAAAAAAAAAACTAACATGAACCTACGCAAGCTAAAATCAACCAATCGTTTCCTCTAAGACTGACCATCTTTTAAGAAAGTGAGTTTTATGTATACATAACATACAAATGTTTAAGAATGGTCTTGAGGGCCATCAAATGTTATATACACACATAGAAGAACATTAAGCTGATTTAACCTAGGATAACTTAATAACATCAAGCACTGTGACTTATTGGCCACTTCCACGGGCCCTCCTAGAGCGGGGATCACTCCCACGAGCCCTCCTGGGGCGGGGAAGGTGCCAGAGCTGGAGCTTGCTACTACCTGCAGCTCCCAAGACTGCCGTTTCCACGAGCCCCCCTGGGGCGGGGAAGATGGCAGACCAGAGGCCTGGCTTCTCCCTACGAGCCCCGTGAGGGTGGGGAAGGTGACTAGGCCTGGGGACGGTTGGTCCCGGAAGATGAGGAGGTACTTGTACCCCCTCCCATGGGAGACATAGGTCTCACGACACTCCCAAGACAGGGAGCCAAGGCCGGGTCACCATCTGGAAAAGACCCTGGCCGGGAGAGTACCGGTGAATGAAGGAGGAGGAGGAGTGTGACTTATTTCTGATGAGACTAGACATTGTTCAGTTACTTGACAAACCAATTTGGTTAATAAAACTGGAGCTTGATAACTTACACAACGTTACATCAAGAAATTGTTTCCCTTGAGGAAAACACATGAGCACTAAGAGTTGAAAGCTCATTGGACATTGTTTGTGGCGATTACCTCCTGGCCCTCAGAAACTTTTCTTCTGTTCAATGTATTCTCATCCTGTGAAGCCAACGAGCCCTTTACTTAACCATAATAGTGCTTTTTCATGCTCCTCAAACTCCTCTTTTGTTATATTGCACATCACCTCAGTTTCCTCTTGAAGAAAATTGAATTTTCTGTTCCATTCCTCATTCAATTTATAATCTTATCTAGATAATACAACTCACCTCAAGCACATCCCACTGTTACTCGGCTTTAACTGCGCCTCAAATTTATCATTTTCTTGCACTCGTGAGTAAGACTACCTTTATATAAGAGCCAGTAGGTTATGTTATTTTATATGTATTCACCTACATAAAGCTGCAGGGGTCGAGTCCCAGCTCATGGCCCCCCGCCTCTCAACTTGCTACTTGTCAGGTTCACTTTCTATTAGTCCAGGGGGCCTTATCGTACCTGCACTTATCTATGTATGGTGCCTTTGTATGCGTGTCTGTTTATGTGTGTGTGTACTCAGCAATTTGCTAGGTCCACTCTCTTCCTGCTCCAAGAACCTTATCGTACCTCAACTTACAGCTTTGTAACAATTCTGCCTCCACTAATTCACTCTCCAGATTGGTCCACTCCCTGACAACTGAAGAAATATCTAACATTCCTATGTCTCATCCGATATTTTAACTTCCAGTTGTGACCCCATGTTCTTGTGTCCCATATCTGAAACATTCTGGTCCTGTTCACCTTGTCAATTCCTCTCACTATTTTATATGTCGTCATCATGACCCCCTATCCCTCCTGCCCTCTAGTGTCGTCAGGTTGAGTGTATGTGTGTGTGCGTGTGTCTGTGTGTACTCTGTTGTACTCACCTAGTTGTGGTGCAAGGGTCGAGTCACAGCCCCTGGCCCTGCCTCTTCACTGGTCGCTACTAGGTAACTAACTGCTCCATAAGCTTTATCATACCTCTTCTTAAACCTATGTATGAATCCTGCATCCATGATATTACTTTCCAGACTATTCCACTTCCTGACAATTCTGTGACTGAAGAAATACTTCCTAACATCCCTGTGACTCTAATAAGTCTTCAACATCCTGTTTCTGTCCACCTTGTCGATTCCTCCCAGTATTTTATATGTCGTTATCATATCTCCTCTCTCTCTTCTGTCACCCAGAGTTGTCAGGTCGATTTCCCTTAACCTCTCCTTGTAGGACATGCACCTCAGCTCCGTGACTAGTCTCGTTGTCAACCTTTGCACTTTCCCTAATTTCTTTGCGTGCTTGGTTAGGTGTGGGTTCCAAACTGGTGCTGCATACTCCAATATAGGCCTAGCGTACACAGTGTACAGGGCCCTGAACGATTCCTTACTGAGATATCGTAATGCTATCCTTAGGTTTGCTAGGCGCCCATATGCTTCAGCAGTTATTTGGTGTGTGTGTGTACTCACCTAGTTTCGGTTGCAGCGGTCCAGTCACAGCTCCTGGCCTCGCCTCTTCGCTGAACGCTACTTGGTCACTCTTTCCGCTGCATGAGCTTTATCATACCTCTTCTTAAAGCTATGTATGGATCCTGTCTCCACTACATCACTTCCCAGACTATTCCACTTCCTGACCACTCTGTGACTGAAGAAATACTTCCTAACATCCCTGTGATTCATCTGAGTCTTCAACTTCCAACTGTAACCCCTTGTTGCTGTGTCCCATCTCTGGAACATCCTGTATCTGTCCACCTAGTCGATTCCTCTCAGTATTTTATAAGATTATTCTACCTTTCGGCATTTAGCCTTCAAGTCAGTGTGGCACTTTTCTGTACCACACTTAAAAGTGCCATGATTCATTTCTTTAATTTCACTGATGTTGCTTATAATAAATGCCGTAGAGTTTCTGATAGTGTGATTACCAAAGGTTCAATGTATTGTTTCAGTCCGACTTGGACCATTTACAAAGTCACACTGTGACTTTGTAAATGGTCCAAGTCGGACCGAAACGTCGTCGTAAGCTCGTCTCTTTTTGTATATGTGCGGGTTGTGTGTGTATTGTTTGTTCACTTGTAATTACAGGTGCAGTGCTTCTCTAGTGACAACGTTCTTCTCTCTGACTAAAGATTTATCAAGTCTTGCTGTTACCATGAACGCTTACTCTCCATGTTTGACTTTTATTTAATTCAGTCAACATTACGCCTTCGTATCTACCTGTAGTTATTCCAGTTAGCTAATACAGTATTGTTTATCTGTGTTGAATATCAACTGCGTTTTTAAATCACAGAATGTCATCTGTTTGTGTCTTTTGTTCCCATAAAATGTCAGAAAAAAATGAGATACAATACTGTAAACTTTTACTCAGTGAATACGTTGATATTAAGTGACATATTCATTATATTTATGTAGTAGCTAAACTATTGACCTCATTAGCACTCCTCAACAAGGTGTGAAAAGCATTGTGCTGTGAAGGCTTCGGCATTTGTTCAACAAAAAGACTCGTGTTCCACGGGAAAGGAGACTCACCCACCGGATGACTCGCTCCTTTTCACAATTAGTAGTCTGATGACATAGGTGATATCGTCCTTCCTATGGGCGATAGCCTTGCTCTGTGCTGTCCACATATATTTCATATTCAGTTCATCGGACATCATAGTCATCGTGTTCGGTGTTTAAAATGTATCATTACATGAGAGAATCTCTCACGGGATTTTCTTTGCGAAATATCCGAGTTTTAGGTAGCAACGTGGTTTAGTTAGAAACTAAAACATGTGACTCATTTACTTTGTGATGCAGGTGTGGGTGAGATACTTACCAGCTGTTCTTTCTAAATATTTTGTTTTAATTTTCAGTTCGATTTTTCTCTAAAAATATAAACTTTATACCACTTTGCACCTTCACGCCTAAAGATCGTTGGTTTAAATACCTTTCAAGAAACGACTGAGATATAAGATATGAGTTGTATTGTAATGCCGTAGTGTAGATATCCTAGTAGACTACATAGTGTCAGAGGATCGGATTGGTAATATTCCAGGAGGAGATAGAGTTTCAGAGGATCACACACCCGTTGTGTAGATCTCCACGGCGAAGACGGAGAATCAGGTGAGGTGGCTACTGAAGTGGAATAGTTCCTGAAGGAAGACTGTTATTATAGCCAACGGAAAAGCCTCCCCTCTCGTCGGCAAATTGTAAATCCTTAATAATAGTAAGGCAGCTTATAAAAAAAAATGGACAATCTAGATAAAAGAACCAAATTTTTGCAGAGCACGTTGTTATACCATACTATTTAATAATTTGCTAAGGACAATGAAATCGAGAATCAAATACCTAAATGTGCAAGAAGAGAGTTCTCTGATGACGTTATTTGAATCATTTACAGCTGCAAAGTTATGTGCACTTCAATTATGACTTCTTACATATACAAATCTCAACACAGATTTCATGGTGTTGCAGTCACACTTAACCAGCCATAACCAGCACTCTGTGTTTTATTTACCAACATTGACATGCAGATGTGTGAAAGTGTTTTCGCTAATAAATTTCATTCATATGTTTGCAGCTTAATACATCGTCAGGAAATGATAGAACTGTCTAGATAATGACATACATTCAGAAAATTTCCTATTAAATGAGCATATCAATCTTGAAATTGATGGTGTTATTTACAGAGAATAAATAAAACTGACGTTTGTTAAGGTTAAATACAGTCATATGGTATTATATATTTGTATATGTGTTATTATTATGAATGTGCGGTTTACCTTCTCTTTTTACTTCTAACAATTCATATGGTTTTGTATCACCTGATACATCTCTATTGGTGAGTCAGAGAGTGTAATGGTGCTCTTGTGGATGTTATCTCACAAGGATCTTGTGTATGGTCTATGTGTCTGTCTTGTGATTGGTTGCAGGATATTCCTGTCATGACTACTTTCACAGCTTGGTTCTGGATTTTGTACGTTGCATTGCTACAGTCGGAACACATGGAATGACTGCCTAATATTGTAACCGGGTTTTAGGACCTCTATGTCATCGCCTTATCGTGTTTGACGGTCGTCATTGCTGTTCAGTGTTTGCTCTCGTTTGTCACAGTGTTGACTATAGTTTCACAACATCGTTATTTGGACCCTCTGAACTTATATATTGCATATATACCTCATATGTTTCCCATAGTGTTTGTACAGTATTTACTCAGTCATTGTAACTTGTAAATATACATTACTGTCTAAGTATTTGGAAGATGAGAGAGAATACCTTTATGCAGATACAAATATTTACTAGAGTAATAAACCATTTTAAAGTGTTAGTGTTTCACCTTTCAGGATATATTTTAAAGGTTTGTTAAGAATTCAGGTTTTCACTTGGAGGTAAAATATTATTGTGGATATTAAATATAAGCACTCTTAATAAGCACTCTTAAGTTGTGTGCAGGCAAGTCTGTCACTGTGATTAGGATTGTGGAATTCCTTGCAAAAGAACAAGTATAAATATCTACTAAGAACGTTCTTACTAAGATCAATACAATGTCGGGATGGTCTGCCTGAATTAGGCATATTGACAAGTCACATTTCAGTCTACCTTGATGGTGAATCAGGAGTCTGTTGATAGAGTCTTCGTGACTGCATTGTGACTTGCTCTCACTCATTCCTTTCAATACCACTCCTTGCCCAGAGGTGATGAAACCCTACTTTTTAAACAGGACGTCCATGAAGAGAGAAATTCAGAGTAGTTCTACCTATTCTTTGGTTATTTGGATCCCGAAAGAATTTCTGTAATATCTCTGGATTTTTTTCCTGGCTAGCTACCTTCATGCGAAAGTGTTTGTCCCTCTTCTTAACCTCCCACTCCACATTTACATTGGTAGAACTCCCTAATTGTTTCATGATGTGTGGAATAGAAAATGTGACACTGCTTGGGAAAAGAAAGTACACGACTCCTGCGCCACCTAAGATCTTTATGTCAACTGAACTTGAAGATCTGGACACGGGTGATATTCTTTCCTGAAAAACGTTCACATATCTGCTTCTCTTTGCTTCATCATAATAAAACACTAAGGTGAAAATGCTCACATCTGTCATGAGCAGCGTGACCTGCTCATCATGTCTTGTCAGGTTTTTTGGTCCAGATCTAATGAGTCGTTACCTGCTGTCGCTTCTGGAGGTCACCGCTCCAGCCGCGTGGTCCCAGACCAAGCCTGCTGGTTGGTGGTCCCCACTGGCCACATGGCAACATATGCACCACAAGTCGGCTGATGTGGAACTGGTTTGAGGAATCTGTCGAGTTTCCTCTCGACGACTTCCTGGGGTTTGTTGGTAAGGTCTCTTATGTATGAAGGAATGGTGTTGAATAGCGATGGTTCATTTACACTTACTGGGTTATTTCTCACTGTACTCGTCACTTCCCTGCTTTCCACCAGAGGTATTTTGTACTTTCTGCAAACCCTCTATTCGTATATAGTGATCTCGCAGTGCATATTTGAGAGAAATAGACGATCCCTGCGTTGTTTATGTTGTTCAATCATTTGTGGATCTTACGTCTCAGCTCCGCAGTCAGCACCCGTGTGCTGATCTGCAAGTCTATTTTTTTTAATTGAGTTTTTCTTTATTTTCCTAATGGTTTTATTCAAGATGTCTTTGGTTCCCAGTGGATCCAAATAAAATAAGGTCTGGACTATTTTTCAGGTCTAGTAGACTTAAATAAACTTATCTTTGCTGTCATTCTTTGTCAGCCGCCACGGAAACAAGCTGGCACTTATTCTCTAATTTAACTAAATATATTAAACCGTGGTTCTTGGCTCTCCAAGTCACCATTAAGTATTTACTCATTCTTAGATTGTCAGGTAACCCATAGACACTTCAAACTCTTTCTCACCAGATATTTATCATGAAGAATGCATTTTTTTTAGCTACTAAACCTGGCACTTAGAATTAGAAGGCTCACTCACATATTTATCCAGCTCCTGTCACGTTAGCGTACTAAAGGGATCTTTCCTTTTTTTTGGGCCAAGATCCATGCATTTTCTAAGAGTGCTTCATTGAAGTCTAGACGAGGCCGCCTTATTAAATATGACTATTCTGGAAATGTCTCACAGGTTGAACAATAGGGAACATTAATAATTTTGATTAATGTAACATTAACAGGAAAGGACAAAATACTTCGTAAATCAGTTACATTTTTTAAGTCAAGTTTAATTCATTACATAAAGCATCCACTTATCCTGGTTAAAATTTATGAAAATATCCGAAAAACAGTTATTATAGTTTCCAGTAATTAAATCCTAATATTAAATAACAATGGAACTTAGCTTGTGATTTGCAGGTATATCAGATGTGCTTCGAATAATATGTAATAAACGGTAGAGAGAAAATCCAGGTGTATTCGATACTGTCAACAATATATTATGTAAGAAAATTCAAGCTATCGGCATAGGTTCCATAGATTGGTTTAAGCCCTATCTTAGCAATAGGAAATAAATTGTCAAAATCAACAAAACAGAATCAGAACCCATGCCGATAGAATGTAGAGTTCTCCAAGGTAGTATTCTGGGTCCCTTATTATTTCTATGTTATGTAAATGACATGCCCATCTGTGTCAAGTGCAAACTCCTACTGTATGTGGATAACAGTGTTCTGTTAGTGTCAGGTAAAGACTCACAAGATATAGCTAATGTATTAACACTGGAACTGGAGTCCTGCAGCAAATGGTTAGTAGACAACAAACTATCGTTGCACCTCGGAAAAGCAGAAGCCATACTCTTTGACAAGAAACATACACTGAGAATGGTAAAAACTTTTAATGTCGGGTGTAATGGGGAACCCATCACTTCAGTTTCCTCAGTAAAATATCTGGGAATCCTCTTTGACCCATGCATGTCAGGAGAATTGATAGGGAACAGCGTAGTAAAGAAAGCGAATGCCAGACTGAAGTTCCTCTACAGACAAGCACAGTGTCTACTTACTGAGGCTCGCAGGACCCTATGTCTAGCCCTTATACAATGTCATATGGACTACGTTTGTTCTTCATGGTACTCTACCTTGACAAAAAACAAAGATAAACTGCAAATCACCCAGAACAAAATGGCAAGATTCATCCTGGACCTGGGCCCAAGAGAACATGTAGGCCAGGATGAATTACAACAATTGGATATGCTGAATATTGAAGACAGAGTAAAACAACTGAAGTTAAATCAAGTTTATAAAATTGCTCACAGTGTCCAGAATATCTTGCTGCCAATTTTGTCAAGGCTGGGAACCAAAGCAGTCATAGAGAGAGCACAACTTTGTAGTACCCACAGTCAGTGGCCAGGCTTCAAACACTTTTTTGTTGTACAGCAAAAAAGGAATGGAACAGACTGCCTGCACGTGTCAAAGCCAGTCATAGCATGAGCCAGTTCAAGAAGAGAGCCAAAAGGTACCTAATGAATGTAGCGACAGAAAGGGAGGAGAATGATTTTCTATTTTTTAGCTAACACACATGTAATTGTAAATAACGCTTTCTACCTTATTCCTAGTATATATCCTTTATAGTATAATAATAAGATATCTCCTACATAGAATAATAATAAGGTATTAAAATAACCCCAATGTAAATAAGTCACTCTGTCTTACTTTTTTGGGTTATCCTGGATGGTTCTCTACACATATGCTGCTATGTATGACAATCTTTGTAAATGTATTTGTGTATACTTGAATAAACTTACTTATTCACTTTCTCTGACCTAATTACTGACCTCATTCTTTAGGTATTACACGTGACTATATCTGGCGGTAGGCAAGCTTTGAGGTCTGGTTATACCCGTTTATACCCGTAAGTTCTAAACTAAGATGTGTCAGTAAAAGTCCCCATATTTAGATACATACTAAAACTTTAGATTATTTACTCTAAAACATTAACATGAAATTGTAGAAAAAAAAATGTTTTGCGTATGTACCAACTATCACCCAGGTAATTTATTTAGTAAACTTGTTCACAAAGCAAGCTGCCTTATCGGCAAAAGTAACATCTTTTTATATATAAAAACTAATAACAGGGTGAAATTGGAGGCTACAAAATTGGAAACGTTTGTTCCCCAATTTACATCACTCACCACTCTTCTCATTATCATGTCAGATATAAAGAGCGACATAAATCATAACTTGTTGATTTTCTAAAACATTTACATCACGTAAGTCATAACACAGAATCATGTTTTACAGACGATACTAGATACTGTATCAACGTGGCATCCACTGAGTAGACAATGAGCCTCCAATCTGATGAAAACATGTCTTCCACATGCGCCACTATCAATGTTATGATGTTCATTGAGAACAAATTTCAGTAGCCCCGTTACTGAAAAACTGAGGCAATACAAACTCAGTAGAGCTGAAGTTTACTGTGAGAGACTTAGGATATTATCATAGCAGCAAGGAAAATAAAGGGTTGGATAAATAGAAAGAGACTCCAGGTCAATGATACAAATAAAACCAATCAATAAAATTATTCAATAGATAGCAAAATTAATGTAAAGTAATTTGAAGCGATTACTTCAGATGTCCTTACACTGAAGATCACAGCTGTTCTATTGGCAATGCAGTGAATAATGATATGCAGCATAACTAGAGCCTTCGAAAGAGAGAGATACTAAATCACCCAGGCCATTTTTACAATATGTAAAAGTGCAGAGCTGGAGAATGTAGAAAGAATCTTCACCTCCAGTATTATTTCAGATAAGTATCTGAATTACTAGGAACACTTGAAGTCCATCATTTGGCACTGGCTGAAAATCTGCATGGAGAAACCTTCGAAAGTAAGAGGCGTATTGGACGATGGAAAATTCATTCAATGAATTTACACACTCCCTTTATGCATAACTGAACTTACCATGAAACCCTTAGCTGTCTTCAAGAGGGAACTCAATAAGTTCAAGTCAATTCCTGATCAGCTGGAGTGTGATGCATATGTTGCATCAACTTGGAAACCTGGTCTAGGAGCAACCCCCGAAATTGTCTAACTTCCCCATGTTTTGCGAATATAATCCCAAGCTGCATGTCAACTTTTACCTTTGATATACCTTTGATGAGTACCCAGAGTCTTTGAACTTCCGGAGCCCAGCCATGGGCCAGGCCCTCTGCCCCACATATCCATCACAGCCTAGTTTATCTGGCACCTGGAAAAGGTACTTCTCCAGTTTTTTCTTGAAGACTTCTACTCGTGTTCCAGCAGTATTTCTGATATCTTCTCGTGAAATGTTGAATAATCTGGGGCCACCGATGTTGATACAGTGTTCCCTTATTGTGCCAACTGCACCCCAGTTTTTCACTGGGTTCATTTTGCACTTCTTTCCATATCTCTCGCTCCAGTATTTGGTTATGACAGTGTGCAGGTTTTGGACCAGGCCCTCTAGTACTTTCCAGGTATATATTATCATGTATCTCTCTCTTTCTTTCCTCCTCTCCAGTGAGTACATGTTGAAGACTTTAAAGCGTTCACAGTAATTTAAATGCTTTATTGGTTCTATGCTGGCAGTAAACTATCTGTGTATTTGTTTCAACTCTTATATTTCTCCTGCCCTGAACGGGGCCGTCAACACTGAGCAACATTTCAAATAAGGGAGCACTAGCGATTTGAAAAGTGTCACCATTGGCATTATTTCCCTTGTTTTGAAAGTTCTCAATACCCACCCCATCATACTCCTGGCTATCGTGACCTTTGACTTATTATGTTCTTTGAAAGAAAGGTCAGCTGACATAATTATTCCGAAGTCTGTAACGTGTTCCTTTCGTTCTATTTGGGGATCCTCTTGAATTTTGTATACAGTGTCCCTTTCGAATTCCATTCTTTCCATACCTAAGCAGCTGGAACTTATCACCAATGAAATCATGTTGTTCTCCCCTGCCCACTGAAAAAACTACTTATATCGTCCTGTAATTTTTCAGTCATCTACCGAAGTGATTTCCATTCTTATTTTAGTGGCATCTGGCTGTGATACAAAACTGTGATGGGTGTTTTTATCCATGTCTGGTATGAGGATGAGAAACAGGAGAGGTGTCAGGGCAGTGACTTGGGGAACTCAGCTTTTTACCTCGCTGATGCTCGGTTTTGCTCTGTTTGCTGCTACTTTTTATGTTCTGTGTGTTACGAACCCTAAAATCAATCTGCCTACCCTCCCCGTAATGCGTGTGGTCCTCATTTTGTGTGCAGTCACTCCATGATTGCAAAATCTGTGTATATCACATCTGCCTTTTGGTTGTCTTACAACGCTTCCGTAATTCTGCCATAGTGGTTCAGCAGCAGTGACAGGCATGATCGTCCTGCTCTAAAACCATGCTCGTTTGGGTTATGCTGATTGTGGTGTACCATGAAATTTGTAATCTGACGTTTCATCACTTTATCAAAGATGTTTATGATGTGTGAAGTTAGGACTACTGGTCCGTAATTTTTAGCTAGTACTCTACTACCTCTCTTGTACAATATCTGAGTTTTTCTCCTCGAGATGATTTGGCAATAATTGTATTAACAGAAAAAAAAACCTATACATATTAGTTAATTTCACAACATAAACTGCACACCAGCGGTGAACAGATGTAGGTGCTGTACCTGCCTCAGCACCTGACACAGAGGTAGGTGCTGTACCTGCCTCAGCACCTGACACAGATGTTGTGTATTCCTGGTAGAGTCTTTACAACACACCACTTGCGTCACGTGATTATCCCACACAATAAATGAACAACAACAACGACAGCAGCAGCAAGAACAGAAATAACAACAGCAGCTACAACAACACAAACAACATAAGCAACAGCTGCAACAGCAAAATCAAATGAATCTACAATAACAGAAAGAACAACAAAATCAACAACAATAACAAAAACAAAGACAACTACAAAAATAACATCAGCAGCAGCAACAACAAAAACAAAGAAATCAACAAACAACAACAAAAACAATTAGGAGAAAGTATTTGCATCGTTAACAAAAAAACAACAATTCCGTAAACAAAAAATATCAGCATCGATAACAGCAACAACAAAAACA
This sequence comes from Cherax destructor, assembly GCA_009830355.1. Classification (NCBI taxonomy): domain Eukaryota; kingdom Metazoa; phylum Arthropoda; class Malacostraca; order Decapoda; family Parastacidae; genus Cherax; species Cherax destructor. The sequence continues at coordinate 249,099 of WNWK01001706.1, forward strand.
ACAAAATGATTTGTAACATGACACAACAGCAACTAATTAAATATTTTTATTAGCTCTATGTATCGCTCCTGAAGAGCGAAACGTAGCAGTAAAGTTTCATTATTTACTCTTGAATTCTTATACCAGACATATTATTGTTAATTTTCTGAATATTTATAGAAATGCAACAACAAGGTGACAGTGTGTGAAGTAGAAACACTGCAAGCAAACAACCAGATCCAGCAACATTGCTTCGTATCAAAGACGTCAAACTGCTTCACAACAATTTAAGCAAACATTCAAGGGTATAGTTTGACTCGATTTTTTATTGTTCGTTAGTTCAGTCGTAGAGCGTGGGAGTGCGTGTCCCCTCGGGAAATGAAAACGAGTTTACGTGTATGCAATTCTTTTGTCAAACACAGTTTTCTCGTTCGTTAACTCTTGCTCCTGTATGGAAGGACGGGCAAGGAAAGACTGCAGTTCTTTTTATAAAACATTTATTGTGTAATCTATTCTTGGTTAACAAGCATCTGGAACACTTGGCATGGGTAGTATGTAGGTATGGCAGCAAGCGCCCAGGGAGGAAATATAAATGTAAACTGCAACTCTGAAAGGACTGCTTGTGTAATAATTTCTTCAGATAGGAAACTTAATAAATAGTCAGCTGGAACTTTTGTAAAGAAGGTAGTGACATCAACACTAACCAAAACTAACAAAAGTTCCAATTGATGATTTATTTCGTTTCCTATCTGAAGTACTTATTAATTACTGTTTACCATTGTCAGTACCTACTATCATTAAACTTGTTAAACTTTGTATTGTTGATTCAAAGTTTGTGTTTAATGACGAGATTTACACTCAGAAGTTTGGTATGGCAATGGGCAATCCTCTCTCATCTGTCCTTAGTAATTTGTATATGGAATATTTTTTGACAAAATTGCTTAACAAAATCCATCCCAGTAGAACTAAGTGGTATAGATATGTTGATAATATTTTATGTCTTATGCCTAAGAATATAGATATAAACCATTTACTTGGTAAATTAAACAATCTAGCTCATTCAAAAACATTACTGTTGAATTTGAACATAATAACTCCCTGCCTTTTCTAGATGTTTTAATTATTAAGGTGAATCATGATTTTAAATTGAAAATTTACAGAAAACCAACAAATAACTGTTCCAAAGTATACTATTATTCTTCACATCAAGATAAAGTTGAACTGTCTGTATTCTCATCAATGTTTTTGAGGGCTTTTCGTATTTGCAGCCCAGATTTCATAGATGAAGAAATCTCGAAAATTTATGAAATAGCTAATGATATAAAATTCCCAAGAAACTTAATTGATAGTTCTTTTAAAATTGCTAGAATCACTTTCTACAATTAAAAATGGGACAACCAGCTTTATTCAATAAAAAATATGTTGGTCCTCCCTTACCATTGCATCCAACACTTCCATAAGGGATCTAACCAAGACAAAATCGAACCATCACGAACCAGTCAATACAGGAGTTTACACACCTTGTGGAGGCTGTGACAGAATATATGTAGGTGAAACAGCAAGGTTTCCGTTATGAGTTTTTCACCCAGCTCTCTAAGGAACTTTAGAGCACACTTCCCCCATGCTCCAAGGGTCTCTGACCCTACTGAGATGAAGATATAGCAAGGGGGCAGGTCTGCATATTTGTGGATCTTCTGGGTCTCCCTGTAACTAGCGGCTTCACCCCATTCAGCTTCAGATTATGGCAAGTAGGTGTCCGCTAACGTGGCAGCACAGGTGTAGTCCCAGGCAATCTGCTTACCATCCTTCCAGGGTAGCATTGTGACTCCATCTGTCAAACCTCAGTATTTGGGGTTCTGTTGAGCTGTGGCGAGATTTCTCTCTATGATGTCATTGACCTCCTCATGTCTAGCATACTTCCCTTATGCTGTATGACACACGAGACCATGAAGTCCGAATTGATCAGCCGACGCACTGCCGCAAATACACCTATGTTCGGTGAGTATGGGGGTGGCTAGGCGAAGAGCAACGCCAATTCGAATGGCCTGTGGGTCGAGTCAAGTGACCAGGGAGGAATTGAGAATAGCTAAAAGGATATTTCCTGAATGTGTTGCCATCGCAGCTAGGAGACGAGCTTAGTCCTTTCCTGAAGTATTGTTGAGCATTGTCTTGGCAATTTTTTCCATGATCGGTTTGTCCCAGTGGGGTTGTTCGTGCTCTTTAGGACGAGCTGGTCAGCTTGAGGAGTCTGAAAGGGTGTCCCACCGCACGGCTGCTTCAATGAAACTTGGATCTTGAGCTCCTATTGCACCTCTCAAGCGTTCGGGGACAATCTCATTGACTAGTCCACTGGAAGCCACACACGAGTACAGTAATGCAGGTAAAGCTGCCTGCTTTTCCTTCCGCACCCCTATACCTCCAAGTTGCACCAGGAAAGTTGCTTGATCCCATTGCTGATCTTCCAGTGACAGATTCAGTGCCTTCTTAAAGATAGATCTCAGGAGTGAGTCATATTCGCTGAGCGTTGGGTTGTCGAAAGAGGGTGCGCCCCTCAAGAAGTGAGTCTTAGCAGAGTAAGACACCTTGTGATGAGATACAGGGCATCAAGATCACTTATTCTCTCCTCCATTCTCTTCAGGTCATTTAGTTTGTCTTTGAGGACTGTGCCGATGACCTAATGATTCAGTGGTGGATCAGGTCATTATCAGCTAGTTGACGCTTTAGGAAGGATTGTTAGCACAGCTCTGATTATTTCCTGGTTGGTTGAGATGATTTAACACTTGGAGGGGTTGAGGAAGAGTTCTAAGGCTTCTCCCTGTGTCTTCACCAGTTGTAAGTCCTCTAGCAGGGACTCTTCTGTACCTGCCAGAGTGCCATCATCCAGGTACCAGATATTGAGCTCACTGCGCAAGCTGGAAGTTAGTTCTTTTACCGCCAAGCAGAAGAGAAATGGAGCGAGTGGGTCACCCTCCTGAACACCCTCTGATGAGGGAATTGCAAGTTCGCCAAACGAATGAATTGAGGGTTTGGTGTAGCCAGGTGAAATGAAGGGAAAAAGGGTGGGGAATTTATCCCAAACAACTGGCGTGACCACATCTCTTTTCACCATACTAAAGGCATTTCTAAAATCAAGTTTGACTACGGCCCTGTCTTCTGGTAGGTCCCTGATATAGGCCCTTGCTGCTTGAGCTGCCGCTTCACTGCCTTGATATACACCAAAGCCTAGTTGGTGTGGCTGCAGTAAACTGGCGGCTTCTACGCGAATGTTTTTTACTGCTGCTTTGGCAACAAGACGGCGAAGAGTGTTACCGACAGCAATGGGTCTGATTCCCTCCTCCTTTTTTTTTTCAAATTATTATTATAATAAAAAAAATCGCTAAACCACAGGGGTCATACAGTGCAGCAGGGCAGGGCAGGATGCAGGGAGAATGGGTTGTAAGAGGGAGAGGGATGATTAGTAGAGTATGGAATGCAGCAGGGCAGTGGATAGTGCAGGGATAGAGGGTAGCAAGAGATTGAGGTAGAAGGGACTGAGGGGAGTGCTAGAGGCATAATCTTCAGAGTTTGTGTAGTAAGTCAGTTGCTGTCAAAAAGTCATTGAGAGAGTCAGGATTAAAGAAGGACCCATCAGCAAGAAGGGAAGGTAAAGAAAGGGCAGCAGAGCGAAGTCCAACAGAATATGGCAAACAGATACTGGAACCTGACAATGCTCAGAGAGAGGGACAGGGAGCCTCTCCATGAGATACCCGTGAGTAAGACGAGTGTGGCCTATGCGAAGACAGGAGAGAGTAGTCTCCCAACCTCGACATTGGTGACAAGAAGTAGGCCAGAAACCTATACTCAGTTTAATAAAATGACGTTTTTTTATTTAGCAGGTCAGACCAGGGTTGTTGCCAACGGGTGCGAAGGTGGGTAGCAATGACCGCAAAATAGTCAGTGAATGAAACGCCTCTATATGAAACTGGAAGGTCATGTACTGCTCACCGCGCAGCAGTGTCTGCCTGTTCATTGCCCTGTACGTCAACATGACCAGGGACCCAACAAAAACCAATATCTTTGTGTTTGCTAGAGATATGTTGTAACCAGTTGGATACGAAGAACTAGGGGGTGAGGTGTATCAAATTTTCGGATAACCTGTAAAGCACTAAGGGAGTCTGAAACGACCACAAATGGTGACACAGGCATAGATGCAATATGGATAAGTGCCACAAGAATGGCATACAATTCAGCCGTAAATATGCTAGCCGAGGATAATAGATGCCCTTGCACGACACTGTCCGGAAACACTGCTGCGAATCCGACGCCGTCAGCCTTAGAACCATTGGTGTACACTGCGATGGCATGGGAATGAGAATGGAAGTGGTCTAGAAAAAGAGAGTGAGAAGCCGCCGTAGGTAGTTGGGCTTTTGCGTAAGGCACAGGAAAAGAACAGACACGGACAGCAGAAACTTCCCAAGGGGGTAGGGGAAAGGGAGATGTCACATGAACATAGAAAGGTGGTAGCTTGAAGGGAAGACAAGAGCGAATGTAGTCGAAGAGAAAAGGGACGAAGTAAACAGGGTCGACGAACAAATAAAGAGCATCTACTAACATCTGTGACAATCCTATACATGGAAGGATTGCGGAGAAAACATAATAACGACGGCAATGTGCATCACGACGATCGGACAAGGATAGAATGTTCGCTTCTACATATAGACTTTCAACCGGGGAAGAAAGAAAAGCACCAAGGCATAAACGCAATCCCTGGTGATGGCTGGGATTAAGGCTTGAAAGAGTAGCAGGGGAGGCAGCCGAATATATCTGGTCACCATAATCTAGTTTCGATCAAATTATGGCTGAATGCAGGCGAAGGAGAGTTCTACGATCAGCCCCCATAAATGATGTGCTAGGGTTTTAAGGAGGTTCAGCCGGCTATGACAAGTTGCCTTCATAGAGGTAATGTGAGGTTTCCAGGACAATCGACGGTCAAACAGGAGGCCGAGAAACCTGACTGTATCACGTTCTGGGATACATGAGCTGTATAGGTACAATGGATGATCAGAGACCACTGAACGTCTAGTAAACGTAATTTGATGAGTTTTGCCACTAGAAAATTTGAACCCGTGAGTGGTGGCCCAATCGGAAACCCAGTTGACAGCATGCTGGAGGGAAACTGCAATGAAGTGACAGTCAGCACCCGCACAAGCTATAGCAAAGTCATCAACATAGAGCGATGACCAAATATTGGATGGGAGAACAGATGCCAGATTATTTATAGCAAGCAGAAAGAGAGTTATGCTCAGAACACAACCCTGGGGGACACCTTCAGCTTTGACAAACTCCGGGGAAAGCACATTACTAACCCGGACACGGAAATGTCTTTCAGTTAAGAAGGCCTTAAGGAAAAATGGTAGATTGCCTCGGAGGCCTAAGGAGTGGGCCTGGGCCAAGATATTATACCTCTAAGTTGTGTCAAAAGCCTTCTCAAGGTCAAAAAAGATGGTGATAACCGAGTGGTTATTAGCAAAGGCATTACGAATATACGAATATACGTATCCAAGCGCAGTAAGGGGTCAATGGCAGAACGGCCCTTACGAAAGCCATATTAACTAGACGTTCCATCACCTTGCAAACTGCACTGGTAAGAGCGATGGGACAGTAGTGGGAGGTATCATGTCCTGTAGTACCTGGTTTGCGAAAAGGGAGAACAATAACAGACTTCCACAGCTGGGGAAGAACTCCTTGCCACCATATAAGATTAAAGAGTCGTAAGAGGACTGCAAGAGCTGACTGATGTAAATGCTGTAGCATGCGAATATGTATGCCGTCTGGCCCAGCTGCCGATGATCGGCAAGCGGAGAGTGTTGCCTCCAGTTCTTGAAAGGTAAAAGGCACATTATAAGATTCTTCTCCGAGAGAAGAAAAATCTAAGGGCTTTAACTCGCTGGCAGACTTAGAAGAAAGGAACGAGGGGCATAGATGGAGCCCCTGAGAAATGCGGACCAGATGATTACCAATTTCAGTGGCAATGGCAAGAAAATGTGCTATATCGATACCAGCAACCTGAAGAACAGGAGCCGGGTCAGGGGAAAATTTACCACTCAATTTTCGCACTTTCTTCCAGACTGCACTCATCAAGAAAGCCGAAGTGATGGTAGAAACGTAATCCCGCCAGCAAGTGCGTTTAGCGTCACGTATGACATGGCGAGCAATTGCTCTCCTCTGCTTAAAATCAAGGAGTTTCTCTGTGGTTCTGTTATACTGGAACCTGCCCCACACAGCGCGTTTCAAACGTACTGCCCGAGCACAAGCAGGAGACCACCAAGGCACGCGAATGCTTGGCCGAGGTTTGGGGGATAGAATGTGAAGCTGCGGTTAAGACGGAGGACGAGAAGAGATGTAAAACCTCATCAATGGAGGACGAGGAAGGAGCCTCATGAAAAGCAGAAAGATGTGCGTGAAGGTCCCAATTCGCCCGGTCAAATTGCCAGCGTGGGCTACGAGGAGGTGGAGAATACGAAGGAGAAGTAAGGATAATTGGAAAATGATCACTGACATGTAAGTCTGGGAGGACAGACCAGGTGAAGTCGAGGACAGTTGAGGAAGAGCAGATGGAGAGATCGATGCAAGATAAAGAATAGGTTCGAGAATCAAAATGGGTGGGAGTGCCCGTATTTAAAACATGGAGGGGGAGAGAAGCAAGAAATGCCTCCAACTGAATGCCACGGGAGTCACAGTGTGAACTCCCCAGAGAAAATGATGTGCATTAAAATCGCCAAGTAACAGAAAGGGTGGCGGCAAGGAAGAAACCAGAAAAGCAACATCTGGGATAGACAATGCCCGAGAAGGGGAGAGATACAAAGAACAGAGTGTATACCACTTATTCAAGTGGATATGGGCTGCAGTGTAATGTAGAGAAGAATGAACATAGAGCTGATGGTAAGGAATACCAGTGTGTTTAAGAAGAGCACTTTCGTTAAAGGTTCCATCGGAAAAAGAAACCAATGAATATAATAAATCATAGCCCGAAAAGGGATGGATAACAGCGAAGTGTAATTTGGGTTCTTGTAAAACAGACTCCAACAGGGAAAAACTGGGGGGAAACAACACCTGAAGCTCGCGTTCCTGGAGGCGTCGGATATTCTGCAAATAAGCAAT
>WNWK01001707.1:0-7500 GCA_009830355.1 Cherax destructor
CTATGTTGTTGTGCTCGTGTTCTTTGGAAAACCCCCTGGTGTTTTATAAACCCCGAAAGTCTTATTGACAATCGTGTTTTTGCTGACAAAACTGGCCTATAAATCAAAAAAAAAATTTTTTTTTAAAGGGGGACGTAGTTAAAATGATTACAAAATCTGGCCCTTATATTGCCCCCCGGGTTTAAATTTTCCCTTTTTTTTTCCTCCCCATCTCTTCAGTTTTTTTTTTAAAAAATTTTTACACTAACAGAAATAGCCAAATTATTTAAGGGGGAAAAAAAAATATTTTCTAAGATTCAAAAGGGGGAAAAATTTAAAATGTTGAAAAACTCAAACTCAGTTATCTGGGGGGCCCCAAAATTTCAAATTTTTTTTTTCCCCGAAGGACCGGGAAATTTTTTATCAACAATGTTTATTTTTCCCCCCTAAAAATTTTTCCCTCACTTTTAGGAATAAAATTTTTTTTTTTTTTTTTAAAAATTTTTTTCCCCCAGATATGGCTTTAAAATTTTTAAAGGGGGAAAAGGGGGGAAAAAACATTCATTAGGGAATTTTTTTTTATGTAGTAAAAAAAAGGGTTTTTTTTTAAAAAAAGATAACTTTAAATTTTTTCTTTGCATTTTCATGTTGCGAATTGAATCTTTTTGCATATTGGTTTTTTGGGAAAACATGGGAAATAAGTCGGAAAATTTGCTCTTAAAGAAATTATGATTATTTTTAAATCTATTAGTATTATCACACTTATTTTTTTATTATTATATTTACTTGAATGCACCATCCCCATCATTTACCCAGCAAAGGCCAATCCTCCCGAAAAGAAACAGAAAAAACCCCCAATGAATAAAAAGAGAGAGAGAGAGAGAGAGAGAAAAAACGGGGGAGGGAGGGAAATTTAAGAAGAAAAAACACGGGCAAAAAATTTTTAAAGATTACCCATAAAATTCTGAAACGAGATATACTGAGAAGTGTAGAAGTCTTTTCCTCGATAAAAAATACATTTGAACAGTATTTAGTTATTTTATCATTGTCAGTGTTATTACACATGTTAGTATTTATAAAAAGGTTCTATTTCCGGCGCGACCCCACCGCACTGTTGATGTATTGTCGGAGTGAGGTAACTGTCCTGATTTACAGAATTTACCAACCCAGAAGGCGTGTTTTTGGAGAGATGATGAGAGGAGGGAAAGGGAAAAGGGAGAGACGGTGGGGAGATAGATGGAGGAAGGCTGGGAGGGAGAATGGTTGGGGGGAAAGGAGCGGAGATATAGAGATGTAGATTTTTGAAAAAGAAAAATTGGAAATTTTTAAAAATAAGGGGTGTGAGGTAAAAAAAAGTGTCAAGAAGAAAGTAAACAGGACCACCCCGTGTCTGGGTCTGTTTTTGTAAATCATTCACTATACAAGACACTATATAATTCAGATATAAGGTACTAAGTAAATATATAAGAGGATAAGTCACTATACAAGACAGACTTATATCTAATTAGGCACCCCTAATTAATCCATTTACAGATTGATGGGGTTTTTTTTTTTTTCCCTTTTAACTGTTCGTTTTTTTTTTCCCCCTTTTCCCCTTGACAACGTTTCCCATCCAATCGCCTTCAAATTTTCAAAATTTTGTGTAGGTAACTGAGACCAAATTTTTGGGGAAAATTGGGTGTTCACACGCCTGGGGAAAAAAAATTTTTTGAACCCCCCCCGCATCCTGAAATAGCTCGGAAAAACCCCCAAAAAACCCAAGTGGCTGAGCTTCAGACCAAAAAAGGGGAAAATAAAATTTTTATGACGGCAAAAAAAGAAGAATTCAAATGTCTATTCAGACTTAACCCTTTCATGAGTAGAATATGTGAAATTGTATTCCCGTTTAACAACTTTTTAAATAATTATCAGTTTTTTTCGTCTGATCGGCTTCAACATTTTTGAATGATGCAAATTAAAACCGGATATGAATTTTAAAAAAGTAGGCAAATTTGTTGATGCATAAAATAGTATAAAAAAGCACTTGGAATCGTTGGTCTCTGTGCCGTAACCTATGAATGACTCGTCTGATCGGCCAAATTTCCTCACTGGTGTGGTTTCCCAACACAATGCAACTGGGTATTTTAAATCCCAGTTTGTCAGTTTTTTTGAAGAAATAATGACATTTACTTTTTTTTAATAAAGAATGCTTTTCTCATTTTCTTCATAATATCATTGACAACGAAAATTTTTTTAAAAATAACCCATATTGTCTGAGTAAGTGCAAAATTTTAAATTTTACAAAAAAAGTTAAAAATTGTAATCGTGGGCATCAGATCAATTTTTGTTAGTGGGTTTGAGGAAGACATGTCTAGTTGGGCCAATGGGCCGCTGCCAGTTTCCCCCTTTTTGTTCTTATGTAATTAATGGAGAATGGCTTAAATAATCGGTTTCAAACCTTAACATTGGGGGGGTTTTTTGAAAAACAGTTTGTTATTCACCCTTTTAAAAAGGGGAAAATTTTCAATTTGTTAATTTTATTAAATGTTTCAAATACCATACAGAATGCTTCTGTTCGTCTTTAACTTAAATAACGTGTATCTTAAAAGTTTTTTTTTTATTAAATTTAGACAATGTAAGTAGCAATTACCCAGTAATAAGCCAATTTTATCAAAGAAAAAATTTAAAAAAAAACCAAAACCAATTTTTTTTTTTTCTTGCATATTGTAGATAATTTTAGAAAGTATATGTAAAAAAAAACTCTACAAAAAAAAAAAACCGAGGTTTTATGGATCTAAGTTTATCGAGAGAAGACTTTTTTCCCATTTTTTTAAACATTCATAGAAAAAATTTCCGTTTGTTTTTGTTAGCAAATTTATATTATTGGGGAAAACCCTTTTTGTCAGGCGGCTTAAAATTTTGGGGGGAACTTTTTTAAAGCATTCTGGGCAAAATTCACGGTTTTTTTTTGGTTTGGGGAGGTGCCCTGTGCACAGTGATATGTAAGTCACCCCCTTTACAGGTGGAGACAGACTCCTCTGTTTCCACTCAAGATTTTAACACTGATTCCTACCTAGGGTGGCGAGTGTATTTAATGTGTTGACATTCTGCCATTTTTAATCTCGAAATGGTATAGCTTTTTTCTTAATCATTTTTGCCTTGATGATGGTGGGGGGGGGCCCCCGATTCAAGGAACGGGGTTTTCTTTAGTAGAATATGAATGTTTTTCCCCTTCCAAAAGGGGCTGTATGGCCCCAAGGGGGTTTCACAAACTCGGGGAAAAATAAAAAATTTAAAAAAGTCATCAGTCCTAAAAAGGGTGATGCCTCGTTTGAAATGGGGGGAAAAGATTTAGGGTTTAAAGCTGTGTAAGAACAAATTTTTTTGGGGTTCTATGCAGTAACGGGAAAAAAGCACGTCGGGGGGCTTCAAATTTTTTTGAGTTTTTCAAAGAAAACAATAACTTAAAAAGGGGGGTAAGTTATCATGTGCCATTTTTTAATCAATTATTTTCCCCCGGGGAAAAAAAAAAATCAGGAATATTTATTCGGGGCAGAAAAGTCAGCCCCCGGGGCATTGTTTTGTTATGGTATGTTAATTCCAGTTAATGTTCTACGGGGTTTTTGTAACATCTATGTCCCAAAGCCCATTGTTAAAAATAGTTATGTATAATAAAGTTAGTTGAAAGCTGATTAATTTTGGAAAAAATATTTGGACTGATTTTTGCCTGTGTAGATTCCAATTTGCTTTATGGTGGAAATTATCGCTTTTGCCTGTGAAGATTACAATTTGCTTTATGGTGGGAAATTATCGCTTTTCATTTCAGAGTTGCATCTGAATATCTTCATCCCTTCCGTGTTGATTACTAGATAGCTCACCAGCTGAGTCTATTCATGCTTAATATTCTTTTTGTATTTTAGGATACTGGTCTTTTGGTCCCACTGAATGATCTGACCCACGAAATCGTAATGACACGATTGCAACAAACCGTACCACTTGTGGGGATAGAACCCGCGGTCAGAGGTCAAAAACCCAGCTGGCCCGATGGTAGCGCGTCGGTCTGGAGTTTTATGACTCTGATCGTGGGTTCTATCCCCGCCCGTGGTTTGGTTGTTTTTTTCTGAATGATCTGAATTAGACTGGGTTCGCATATGTCCTAAGTTACCATAATATTGAAGAAATTTGGTTATTAGTTAATTAAGACTTCAAACCTTCAGAGTATATTTAACTTCATTATCAACCTCTGCACAGTGGACTGGGATTGTGCAATACGGGGATATCTTTCGGATCGCTCAGCGATCGAAACACATCTAAAGAAACCACAACAGGTGAGGATTGAACTCGTGGCGAGTGTCTAAAACTCCAGGCCTGCGCGTAAGTCACTGGGCCAGCTGGTTACAATAAGATTCGAACATCTAGGTGAATCTTATTGTAGCCAGCTGGCCCAGTGGCTTACGCGCTGGCCTGGGTTTTACGACACCCCCACGAGTTCTATCCTCCCCTCTTATGGTTTGTTGGCAATCGTGTCATTGCGATCTCGTGAGTCATGAAACTCACCTAGTTATTATATTCATGGGGAAATGTTAAACACGTGCGTGTGATTCAACACCTGCAATATGGAAGGTAAGTTAGGTAGTGATGACTGACCTGGCGTGATTCAAGGAAAGGAAGTTCCCCATTTATTTATATCAAGAGCTGTTTACCGGTATCAAGACTCTTGCAAGTACTTAGACGTAAAGGTCTGTAAAATACTGATGCAAATTATTATTATAATCAAATAGAAGCGCTAAACCACAGGGATTATACAGCGCTGCAGGTTATTGCAGGATGCAGGGAGAATGGATGATTAGTAGGATATGGAGTGCAGCAGGATGGTGGATAGTGCAGGGATAGAAGGTAGTAAGAGATCGAGGTAGAAGGGACTGAGGGAGGTGCTAGAGGTATAATCTTCAGAGTTTGTGTAGTAAGTCAGTTTCTGTCAAAAAGTCAACGGAGAGTCAGATTAAAGGAGGGTCCATCTGCAAGAAGGGAAGGTAAAGAAAGGGCCGCAGAGCGAAGGCGCCGTTGGAGGTAAATTCTGCATGCTTGTTGATAGAGTGGACAGTCCAACAGAATATGTCGAACAGACACTGGAACCTGACAATGCTCACAGAGAGGGGCAGGGAGCCTCTCCATAAGATACCCGTGAGTAAGACGAGTGTGGCCGATGCGAAGACGGGAGAATGTAGTCTCCCAACCCCGACATTGGTGACAAGAAGAAGGCCAGAAACCTATAATCGGTTTAATAGAATGAAGTTTGTTATTTAGCAGGTCAGGCCAGCGTTGTTGCCAACGGGTGCGAAGGTGGGTAGCAATGACCGCAAAATAGTCCGTGAAAGGAACACCTCTATATGAAACTAGAAGGTCATGTACTGCTGACCGCGCAGCAGTGTCTGCCTGTTCATTGCCCTGTACGTCAACATGACCGGGGACCCAACAAAAAACAATATCTTTGTGTTTGCTAAAGATACGGCGTAACCAAAGTTGGATACGAAGAACTAGGGGGTGAGGTGTATCAATTTTACGAATAGCCTGTAAAGCACTAAGGGAGTCTGAAACGACCACAAATGGTGATACAGGCATAGATGCAATACGGATAAGGATGGCATACAATTCAGCTGTAAATTGCTAGCCGAGGGTAATAGATGCCCTCGTACGACGCTGTCCGGAAACACTGCTGCGAATCCGACGCCGTCAGACGACTTTGAACCATCGGTGTACACTGCGATGGCATGGGAATGGGAACGGAAATGGTCTAGAAAGAAAGAGCGAGAAGCCGCCGTAGGTAGTTGGGCTTTCGCGCAAGGTACAGGATTAGAACAGACACGGACAGCAGGAACTTTCCAAGGGGGTAGGGGAAAGGGAGATGTCACATGAACATATAGAGGTGGGAGCTGAAGGGAAGACAGGAGTGAATGTAGACGAAGAGAAAAGGGACGAAGCAAGCAGGGGTGACGAACAAATAAAGAGCGTCTACTAACATCTGTAACAATCCTATACATGGAAGGATTGCGGAGGTCATGAGAGCGAACATAATAGCGAATGCAATGTGCATCACGACGATCGGACAAGGATGGAATGTTCGCTTCTACATAGAGGCTCTCAACCGGGGAAGAACAAAATGCACCAAGGCATAAGCGTAATCCCTGGTGATGGATGGGATTAAGGATGGAAAGAGTAGCAGGGGAGGCCGCCAAATATATCTGGTCACCATAATCGAGTTTTGATAAAATTAGGGCTGAATGTAGACGAAGGAGAGTTCTACGATCAGCCCCCCATGAAAGATGTGCGAGGGTTTTAAGGAGGTTCAGCCGGCTGTGACAAGTTGCCTTAAGAGAGGTAATATGAGGTTTCCAGGACAATCGACGGTCAAACAAGAGGCCGAGAAACCTGACTGTATCACGTTCTGGAATACGTGAGCCGTATAGGTACAATGGATGATCAAAGACCACTGAACGTCTAGTAAACGTAATTTCATGAGTTTTGCCACTAGAAAATTTAAACCCGTGAGTGGTGGCCCAATCAGAAACCCGGTTGACGGCATGCTGGAGGGAAACTGCAATGAGGTGACAGTCAGCACCTGCACAAGCTATAGCAAAGTCTTCCACATAGAGCGATGACCAAATATTGGATGGGAGAACAGATGCCAGATTATTTATAGCAAGGAGAAAGAGTGTTGTGCTCGGAACACAACCCTGGGGGACACCTTCAGCTTGGACAAATTCCGGGGAGAGTTCATTACTAACCCGGACACGGAAATGTCTGTCAGGTAAGAAGGCCTTAAGGAAGAATGGTAGGTTGCCTCGGAGCCCTAAGGAGTGGGCATGGGCCAAGATATTATATCTCCAAGTTGTATCATAAGCCTTCTCAAGGTCGAAAAAGATGGCGATAACCGAGTGGTTATTAGCGAAGGCATTACGAATATACGTATCCAAACGCAGTAAGGGGTCAATGGCAGAACGGCCTTTACGAAAGCCATATTGACTAGGGGAGAGACTATTGTGCGTCTCTAAATACCACATCAAACGTCTATTAACTAGACGTTCCATCACCTTGCAAACTGCACTGGTAAGAGCGATGGGACTGTAGTCGGAGGTATCACGTCCCGTAGTACCTGGTTTGCGAAAAGGGAGAACAATAGCAGACTTCCACAGCTGGGGAATAACTCCTTGCGACCATATAAGATTATAGAGTCGTAAGAGGACAGTAAGAGCAGACTGATGTAAATGCTGTAGCATACGAATATGTATGCCGTCTGGCCCAGCTGCCGATGATCGGCAAGCAGAGAGTGTTGCCTCCAGTTCTTGAAGGGTAAAAGGCACATTATAAGATTCTTCTCTAAGAGAAGAAAAATCTAAGGGCTTTAACTCGCTGGCAGACTTAGAAGAAAGGAACGAGGGGCATAGATGGAGCCCCTGAGAAATGCGGACCAGATGGTTACCAATTTCAGTGGCAACGGCAAGAGGGTGTGCTATATAGACACCAGCAACCTGAAGAACAGGA
>WNWK01001707.1:12500-256191 GCA_009830355.1 Cherax destructor
CACGAGACATATCCCTTAGCTTCAGGACTAGTCTTGTTGCAAACCTCAGTACCTCCAATTTCTTGATATGCTTGACCAAGTGTTGGTTTCATACTGGTGCTGCATACTCCAATATGGGGCAGACGTACACCAAAGAGTGGCGTGAATGACTCTCAGCTTTATTTCTGAAAGCTGGTGATTTGCCAGAGGAGCATTTGATACAACAGTTATTCGGTCGATGTGCGCCTCAAGCGATACGCTCGGTGCAATACTCACCCCAAGATCAATCTCGTTAACTGAAGTTTGCAATCTTTGCCCATCCCCACCAGAGCAAGTATTCCGGCTGTCGTCATCTTTTTCCTTTCCCAAATTTCATAACTTTGAACTTGTTGGGGTTAAATTCCAGAAACTACTTTTCGGACTAGACCTGCAGCCTGTCCAGATCCATTTCTAGTGTTTTAAGACCTTCCTCTGCTTGTGTTCCCATTAGTTTTAATTTCTCTGGGAACAAAGATACCTCTGAATATTCATTTCGTCATGTCGTTCAGGTATAACAAAAAGAGTACCCGTCCTAGTACCGATCCTTTTGGAACACCATTTGTCACATGCACCCATTCCGACACCTCTTCATGATTAATCACTCGTTTCCTTCCTGTTAGGGATACCTTGATTCATTTCAGTGCTTTCCCTTTATTTATGCCTGCTCCTCTAGGTTTTGTGTCAGTGTCTCCTGCGGAATTGCTTCAAAATAATTTATAAAGTCCAAAAAGACGCAACCTACCTCCCCCCTCCCTGTTTTTTTTTTTTTAGCTCTCGTAGCCATTTTATAGCCCTTCATTGTATGTTTTTCTAAGATGCTGTAAATTATACATTTCGCTCAACTTATGCTGTAAATAGTTTTTTCTAGCATTTCTCTATTTGAAAATTATTTTATAGTGCTCTAGAATAGCATACGAGTGTCTCACAATTTAATTTATACTATTTTCCAATGATATTATATTGTTACAATAACTACTAGATCCCTCTGCAAGATATTTCCAGTATTTTCCAAGTAATTTTATTTTACTGACTACTACTTCCATTTCATGACGTTTGTTTACATTAAATTTCATCATTTATCACTCCATTTACTCAATTTATCAAACTCCTTATGCATTGATTTAGTCATTTTTATTGATTATATGTTTTTTTATAAACCACAAACACATTATCTACTCTTGGTAAGTCATTTATATAAATTAGATACGGTACTGGAGCAAGTATGGATCCTTGTGGTACCCCACTTGTGACATCAGCGCACGACGACATTTACAATAATTACAAAAGATGTGTAATAATTGTAAATTATTTCTTATTCGCTGTAATAGGTCAATAAATCTCATATACTTCAAATTGTAGACTGGAAACAGAATAGTTTTCTGGTAAGCTCTGCTCTACAAGTATTTTATCCACGTTCTTTTAAAAGCTTTCACTAATACTTTTGCAATATTGATAAGCGAAATTGACCCATAATTAAAATGTTCTTCCGTGTCTTTTAGTAAGGATTGGCATAATTGTTTGCCAGTTTACCCTCTTGTAGTGAAATGTTTTCTAAGTTAATAGGGTAATTTTGATTCACAATCTTCTAAAACCAATGAAAATATATCGTCCGGTGTAGTTCATGTCAGTATCTTAGAAGTAATTTCTTTACTCCCTATTTAGTTATCTGAGTATCCTCTTTTTATATTACATTTAAAACATATTTTAACACTGAAGTTCTCTATTTAATACCTCACAAATTTCCTCAATACCAACAGTCGTAACTCAGTGGTGAGAGGCGCGACTCTCAACACTGAGCTCCGGGAATCGAATCTCTGGTCTGAAAAGAAAAAAAAATCCTCAAATTTAGAGAGTATGTTGTATTTTATGCTTCGTATAGTGTATGTTTCATTACCTATTAGTGGTTACTATTATGCAAATACAAGAGCAAAGTTGTGCTCCTGGTGTCCCGTCTTCAATATTAATTCTATCGTGATTCTGTTTATATTAAAATTGCGGTGGTTCTGGTATTTAATTTCATTGTTCCCTACTCTTTAAAAGACTAATGCTGCAATAACCTTCCAGGACAACCATCCATCTTTTGCATCTTTGCATCCTTGGTCACTTGCTGAAGCTGCTGAGAAAACTTTGACATTTCGTAGCTTTTGATGCGTGTTGCATAATAGCTTTTGATGTAGCGGTACATAATAGCTTTTGATGTAGTGGTTCATAACAGCTTTTGATGTAGCGGTACATAATGGCTTTTGATGTAGTGGTTCATAATAGCTTTTGATGTATCGGTACATAATAGCTTTTGATGTAGCGGTACATAATAGCTTTTGATGTAGCGGTACATAACAGCATGCTGTATCGTGGGAATATAATAACAACAAATGCTCCATCAACATTGTGTATGTGTCCCGTAATTACTTATGTACGTCGGGTTCCTGATATCCTCGTAGCAGTTGAATATAAAGCCTACTTTCGTGCATTAAATTAAATATATATTTTTTGAAAATTTATTCTTTGATCGTGTGTAACATTCAACGCAAGGATACTGCAAAGGAATATTTAATTATCTATTATATGTCTGAGACATTTTATTGCTACTTAAATACTGAATTATATTATTATTGTGTGTGGAGGTAGGAAGGTGGATGTGTTTGTTGCTTGAACGTGTTCTTTGAATGTATTCACTACACATTCTTCTCTAAAACTATCTTCTAACGTGCTCCAGTTCCCTGAATTGAGCCTGAATGCCTTCCATCATCATCCCCCCCACACACAGGCGCTGTGTAATCCTATCGGGTTTTAAACTTCCCCATGATAATAATAATAATCTATGCTGACTAATGAGGTATGGCGTATTCAGACACCATTTTTGAATTCCAGTAATATTAGTCCTTCTGTGAAGGGTGAGTTAGGCGAGTTCTTGCCAGCTGGACAGCGCTTGTGTAGGGAAGAGATACTCAAGGGAGGGATCCAGCTGTGTGTTGATGCCTTTCACTATATTAGATCCAAGTTTCTCAATTTGCACGTGAGGCTTTTTGTTATCCCAGATGCAGATACTAAGAAATCTCCTTAATTTTCTCTGTCATGTCCTTTCAAGACCTTATACCAGGAGTATAGCGGGAGATGGTTACGGGGGTCAACACCCCCGCGGTTCGGTCTGAGACCAGGCCTCGTGGTGGATCAGGGTCTGATCAACCAGGCTGTTACTGCTGGCCGCACGTAAACCGACGTAAGAACCACACCCCGGCTAATCAGGTACTGACTTCAGGTGTCTGTCCAGCTCCTTCTTGAAGACATCTAGTGGTCTATGTGATTATTGTGTGTTATCTTAACCTCCTATCAGCCAACATGGTCATCTATCATTTTTCCAGCATTAGCTCATACTGCTGAACTCTGGCAGCCATTTAGTAGCTCATCTAAAGAATTTTTTTTTCCAGGAGTGAACACCGTACACCTGCATATTCCAGTTTTGGCTTAGTAAATGTTATGAACTTTTTAATATTACACCTGTCTACCTGGAGGGCGTTCCGGGAGTCAACGCCCCGCGACCCAGTCCATTACCAGGCCTCCCGGTGGATCAGGGCCTCATCAACCAGGCTGTTACTGCTGGCCACACGTAATCCAACATACGAACCACACCCCGGCTGATTAGGCACTGACTTTAGGTATCTATCCAGTTCCCTCTTGAAGGCAGCTCTCCATATGGAACTTAAGTTCTGGGTTAATGTACGAGTTGAGAGTCGTGTACACAATGTGCACAGTAGAAGGTATGGATATTTTGTATGGTTAGCAGATTTAAACTTTTTAAATGAGGGAGTTTGTGTGTTCCTTGAGCCTGAAGGAATAATTATTCTGAGGGTTGATTTTTGCTGAGTAACTACAGGTTTGTGATAAGTTGTTGTCGGTCGCTATTCACATTGTTCAGGGATGTTAGGGGCCATACTAGCTTATTTTTGCCCACTGTTTTCGAATTTATTTAGAAATATTTTGAATGTGTGAGTTGAATTTTAGTTTGCTATTCAGATTAGAGATGTATCGGATATCCGTATCCGAATAACATCCGCACAATGTCTTATATCCGAATCCGCATTTTACTGTAAACAGATATCCGCATATGAATCCGCATCCGCAAAGTAAGTAAGACATCATCATACACATCCGCATTCGCGGATATCTAAATTTTCACATCCGATACATCTCTAGTCCAGATGTATTCCCAAGAATTACCCTCGTCCTGCCTATCGTTCGGTCTCTTGTTAACCTTTATGTTCAAATGAAGAATATTTTGTTCCCATATATTATATAAAAGGTCTTGTCAATATTAGGAGTGAATTTGGTAGTTGTAATTCAATTAGATATTTTTGCAAGTTCGGCGTATATAGTGTTTGAAATGACAAAAGTTGTCTCATTCGCAAAAAAAAAAAATTGGTTAAAGTCCCTGCGAAGATTAAGAAAGTCAAAAATCAACATAGGGGTTCCTTGTGGAACCCCGATGTTGATCGATCGGGGTTGCCAGAGATCAGTCATTGATTATCACATTTTGACGTCGGTTACTGTTATTCCATAGGGTTCTAATGCGAGCAACAACAAAATGTTGTGGTGTAATGTATCGATTTTTTTTAGGACGATAAACAGGCCCACTAGCTATTGTTTTGATTCAAGCGAGGAATAGAATGATCCGAACATTTTGATTACAGCATCATCGCTACATCATCTCGGCCAGAAGCCAAACTGACATGAATCAATAAGGATATTGCTTGGTTACTTAGTCATACATTGGTTTAAATATTTTTTCAAAGATTTTAGACATTTTAGACATACTTCTCGGTCGTTTCTTGTGATCTCCCCTCCTTCCTTCCTGAGCCTGATTACCTGGTCCTTGACTGTTGTTTTCCTCCTGATGTGGCTGTACTACAGCTTCGGATCAGATTTGGCTTTCGGTACTATGTCATTCTCGTGTTGCCACTGAGCCTCCCTCCTTACCTGTGCATATTTATTTCTGGCTCTTCGAGTAATCTCCTTATTTTCCTGGGTCCTTTGTCTTCTATGCTTTTTCCATTCTCTAGCGCACTTAGTTTTGTCCTCTCTACATCTTTGGGTGAACCAAGGGCTCGTTCTGGTCTTCCCATTGTTTCTGTTGCTCTTGTGTACGCACCTCTCCTCTGCCTCCTTGCATTTTGTTGTCACAGTCATTTACTGATTTTCCCACTAGTTCTCTTTTCCACTGAACCTTATTCCGGAAATTTTTCATGCTTGTGTAGTCCCCTTTCCTGTAGTTTGGCTTGTCCCTTACTACTCCTCCTGATTCCCTCTCCACTTGTAACTCTATGTATTCGAAGCTCCGAGGGGTCTTTCGTGTGTGTGTGTATGTGTGTGTGTGTGTGTGTGTGTGTGTACGTACTCACATAATTGTGGTTGCAGGGGTCGAGACTTAGCTCCTGGCCCCGCCTCTTTACTGTGTGTGTGTGTGTCAACGGGTCTGAAAGTGAGATGGTAGAAGTTATTCCAAGGTCCTAGAAAGTTTGAGTCACTCCTCAATGAAAAGAGAGAGAGAGAGAGAGAGAGAGAGAGAGAGAGAGAGAGAGAGAGAGAGAGAGAGAGAGAGAGAGAGAGAGAGAGAGAGAGAGAGAGAGAGAGAGAAAAGAGAGAGAGAGAGAGAGAGAGAGAGAGCTCACCAATGCATGACTGACGGGAGTGGTTAGGAAATCTGCCTGTGGCGACGAGTCAATGTGTGAGCCCAGAGAGTTTGCAACATGTTACGAGGTGAATCTCGCTGAACACCCCGTAATGCAATCATGTTTAAGTTAAAACCGCTCCAATTAACAAGAAGAGCATGGAGCATGTATTTCCTCGTCCCTTCCTGAACTTCTGTCTCAATGTGCTTGACATCATGGTAAGTAATTTTTCATGACGTCTAATTCACATTACTGTTATAATTACCCAGCACATAAACACTTCTCCTGAGCAGCACAAGCAGGAGGAAAAGAAGGGAGGAAGACGAGGAGGAGAATGAGGAAGGAGGGGAAAAAGAGAGGGAGAGGAGGAGGAGGGGAAGAGGAGGAGGAGGGAGGAGGAGGAGGGGAAGAGGAGAAGGAGGGGAAGAGTAGTAGTAGTAGGAGGTTGATAATTCACTGGTCAACAACCAAAATGGTTCCGACACTAGAGTAGCAATTTCCAACTAATTTTAGGTCGCTGATAATGAATATCATGGTTAAAATTGTTTGTTAGCTCTACTTTTTCAATATAGACCTACGTGTCACAACAGGTTGCAACAGGCTTGCAGCAGTGTGTTTCTTACCACACTCACAGTCTCACTGACCTTCATTATTGTTCCAGCAGTCATACAAGGTGGTTGTGCTCTCCAAGGTTATATTTTGAGGTGAAAGGTTGGTGATTTTCTTAGCCAAACACTTTTTAAACTTATAATAAATATTCACTGAGCAAACTATTGATGTGAGGCATATATTTTAATTTTATTTTCCTACCGAATGATATAAATACTTCTGCTTATCTGTCATGCTCTATATTATACTGATTAATTAATGAATAAATTTTCTGTGTATCTTCTAATTGTTTTTTTCTCTCAGATGCCTCGTACTTGTGCGAATATTGCAGACAAGTTCTGCTACATTTGTGGTGAGGTGACCTTTGCATCACAGAAGCGCCATATAACTACTATGGTTAGAAAGGCATATCACCTATATTTTGGAAGCAAGATTGGTGACCAGGATAAGAAGTGGGTTCCACACATATGCTGCAACAATTGTGCTACTAACCTTCGCCAATGGTTGAACAGGAAGAGGAAAGAAATGCCTTTTGCTGTGCCAGTGACATGGGAGCCAACAGACCATACCAACAATTGTTACTTCTGCATGGCACCTCCACTACAAAAGGGCTTGTCACTTGTACACTTTTTGGACTCACATTTAGACTTTTCCAGCGAACTGTGGGGCAGTTAGTGACGACTAGCCATTAACTATCTCATTTAGAAAGGCTATCACCTATATTTCAACAATTTGGTGACCAGTGTAAATTTAAAAGTGCACTTTCTCTAATTCGCCAATGGTTGAACAGAATATGGAAAAAATGTTTTCTGTGCCAGTACATGAGCCACAGCTACAACAATTGTTACTTGCTGTCATGATCATCACTTTCTTAGTATGTTCCTACTTCATGTATTCACTTTCTCTATCCACCTTCACTGTCATAACATCATCATGTTGTCACAGTCTAGTTTTTTCTCCTTTTCCTTCTCCTCATCTCTTTCCAGCTCACGTGTCATTACTGTTCAGCAGCACTGAGTCAGTCACTGTGTCAGTCATCGTACTTGTCCAGTCGCACTGTGCAGCAGTCAGGTCAGTCAGTCACTTAGTCAAGCACCGTCAGTCGTTCCACTGTCATCTAGTGTTCACGCCTAGTTGTCATCTCAGTACTGTGTAGCCTCAGCGTCATGTGTCATCAGTTCAGCTGTTCATGTGTTGTGTCCTGTTCAGTCACATGTATAGCTGCTTGTTACAGCAGTCCTGTGTGTCAGTCTTCTGTCCTGTGTCTCACCTGTCCGTTCGCATCTTCTGTTCCACAGTCTTCTGTGTTCTCACTTGCATTTCCACTTCCCACTGTGTCTCCATCACTGTTCCATCCACTTCCTGTGCCAGTCATCTCTTGTCACTCCAGTCTACGTTGTCTCCTCCTTCTCGTCATCCTTTCCAGCTCACTGTGTCATTCACTGTGTCAGTCAGTCAGCCACTGAGTCAGTCACTGTGTCAGTCAGTCACTGTGTCAGTCAGTCACTGTGTCAGTCAGTCACTGTGTCAGTCAGTCAGTCAGTCACTGTTCAGTTCAATCAGTCAGTCACTGTGTCAGTCAATCAGTCAGTCACTGTGTCAGTCTCTCAATCAATCAGTCACTGTGTCAGTCTCTCAATCAGTCAGTCAGTCACTGTGTCATTCTCTCAATCAGTCAGTCGTCACTGTGTCAGTCTCTCATCAGTCAGTCCTGTGTCAGTCTCTCAATCAGTCACTGTATCAGTCAGTCAGTCAGTCACTGTGTCAGTCAGTCACTCAGTCAGTCAGTCACTGTGTCAGTCAGTCAGTCAGTCACTGTGTCAGTCAGTCAGTCAGTCACTGTGTCAGTCAGTCAGTCAGTCACTGTGTCAGTCAGTCAGTCAGTCACTGTCAGTCTCTCAATCAGTCAGTCAGTCACTGTGTCAGTCTCTCAGTCAGTCAGTCCCTGTGTCAGTCTCTCAATCAGTCACTGTATCAGTCTCTCAATCAGTCAGTCACTGTGTCAGTCTTTCAATCACTCAGTCAGTCACTGTGTCAGTTTCTCAATCAGTCAGTCAGTCACTGTGTCAGTCTCTCAATCAGTCAGTCAGTCACTGTGTCAGTCTCTCAATCAGTCAGTCAGTCACTCTGTCAGTCTCTCAATCAGTCAGTCAGTCACTGTGTCAGTCTCTCAATCAGTCAGTCAGTCACTGTGTCAGTCTCTCAATCAGTCAGTCAGTCACTGTGTCAGTCTCTCAATCAGTCAGTCAGTCACTGTGTCAGTCTCTCAATCAGTCAGTCACTGTGTCATTCTCTCAATCAGTCAGTCAGTCACTGTGTCATTCTCTCAATCAGTCAGTCAGTCACTGTGTCAGTCTCTCAATCAGTCAGTCAGTCACTGTGTCAGTCTCTCAATCAGTCAGTCAGTCACTGTGTCAGTCTCTCAATCAGTCAGTCACTGTGTCAGTCTCTCAATCAGTCAGTCACTGTGTCAGTCTCTCAATCAGCCAGTCACTGTGTCAGTCTCTCAATCAGTCAGTCACTGTGTCATTCTCTCAGTCAGTGTGTCATTCTCTCAGTCAGTCACTGTCAGTCTCTCAGTCAGTCACTGTCAGTCTCTCAGTCAGTCACTGTCAGTCTCTCAGTCAGTCACTGTCAGTCTCTCAGTCAGTCACTGTCAGTCTCTCAGTCAGTCACTGTCAGTCTCCCAGTCAGTCACTGTCAGTCTCCCAGTCAGTCACTGTCAGTCTCCCAGTCAGTCACTGTCAGTCTCCTAGTCAGTCACTGTCAGTCTCCCAGTCAGTCACTGTCAGTCTCCCAGTCAGTCACTGTCAGTCTCCCAGTCAATCATTTTTGTTTTTGTTTTTCATTTTTTTCACAGTCTGCCACTGTGTCAGTCTATGTCACTGTGTCAGTGTCACCGTCACTCCGTGTTCATCTCTCATTGTGCCACTATCTGGCAAATTGTCTATCACTGACATTATCTATTATGGTGTCACTGTCATTCTCTTCACCTATTATTGTGCCTTTACGTCAGCCTGCCATTATGTCAACCCGTCTCTTGCTTTGTGAGTCTCTCTCTAATCTAGTCTGCTTTAATATCAGTCTGTTGCTGTGAGTCTGTCATTCTAGGAACCTGTCATTCTGTCTGTTGTGATGTTACAAAGTCTTTTTTAACACAAGTGTTCCTCTGCCTATGATTCACTATGTCATGTCAAGTTGTCACTCTTTGAAGATTGAGACACTTGTGCAACATATGGGAATCTATATTAAGGAAACGTTTCGCCACACAGTGGCTTCATCAGTCCAATATAAAGCTCTGTATTGGACTGATAAAGCCACTAATGATTCCCATATGTTACGTAAGTGTCTCAACCTTCAACTTGTCGGTTTTCAAAACAATTTCTCACATTTGTCACTCTTTTTGACACTTCATCATTCTGTTATTCTGTCTGTTGCTGTGTCAGTCGGTTTTTCTGTAAAGGTGTCTGACTGTCTGTCAGTCTGTGAGCTCTGACGGCGAGGCTCTGACTTGGGCAATAGATTTGACCTTTCCCTAAGCTGGTAAATATTTTATTTGCTGGGACAAAAGTGTTAAAAATCGAATGGTCTTTTAGTTGTCTTCCTCTTTGTTTGACTTGCCATCTCTGCTTATTGTTATTTCTCTTTGTCCACTTTTCCCTCTGTCTGTCTGCCTGTTACTCTGTTTACCTGTTGTCACGTACCTATATGTTTGTTTCTCCAGCTGTTCATGTATGTTTGTCCGCTTCTTTGTCTTGGTTTATTTTCGTCTGTTTTCGTTATGCCTCTATTTCTATATATATGTAATGGTGGTCTTACACAGCTGTGCCTCTGTATTTCAGTCTGTACGTTTGTCTTTATATCTGAGTGTTAAGTAAAAGGACACAAATGCAACTAATGTGACATTTTATTGTGGCAACGTTTCGCTCTCCATGAGCTTTCTCAAGCCGTTACAAGCGATAATGGACATAGTGGGTTTATATATACTCTCAAAGTGAGGTGAAATACTAGTGGTGGTAGTAGTAGTGATATTGAGAAAGCTCCTGGAGAGCGAAACGTTGCCACAATAAAATGTCACATTAGTTGCATTTGTGTCCTTTTACTTAACATATTGTCGGTAATTCTACCAATATTATTACAATCTGAGTGTTTATCTATGTCCTTCTGTCTGTCTGTCTTCCTGTTTTTCAATCTCAACGTGTTTGTGTACCTGACTGTATTTCCGTCTGTCTCTGACTGTCTGCTCCCACACTACTATAATCCCCAGTCTCATTTTCATACCTGGTGTAATTAGGGGACAGTGGGCGTAATTTTCCCATGAATCCCCAGTAATCCTAAGATCGTTTAATTACAGGCAGACTTGTTATGTGATTACAAGTTCGTCCAACTAATCCCAAATCTCTAGAGGGGTCTCCGGGAATGTGGGGGCTTTGTTTCTTGTTTCAATGTGTTTGTGTGTGTGAGTGTTTGTGTAATTACCAAGCAATGCCTGCAGGCGCAGAGCTCGAGTTCCTGGTCCTGCATCTTGGGTACTATCATGTTTGTTTAAGAAGATCTCTGGAAGCTGGCGATATTTTTGATTTGCAATTAAATCACAGTGAAAGAAAATTAAATTTCCAGTGCTTTCCTAATCGCTTAAGTACATCTCTTTGGAACGCGATTAAGAGATTACGAATGAGCTCAGAATTTAATCATCTTTTTTTTAATGTGTATATGGAGTTTGCTTCCACTACCTGCTTTTCATTGCCTTCCACTTATTCGTTGCTCTCGGGCAGAAAAAAGTGCTTCCTCATTGTCCAAGTGGCTTAACTTGTTGTTTAGCTTCCAACTCTCTCTCTCTCCATCTGCTACGTTACTCAGCTCCTCAGCTCATTTAAAAGACTTCACTAGCTTCATCTTTAAATCTCTATGTATCCCAGTGACAAAATTTCATTCTGTCATGTTGGAGTCCCTCATCAACCTGGTCAACAGACTCAATGTCCCTCCAGTAATAACATTTGATCAATCCCTCTACTGGAAATCTAGAGAGATCATCAGTGCTAAATCACAGAGTATAGAGTATAGTCACTTGAAGAAGATCGTTCTAATGTTTGGTAGTTTTCACATACTCATGTATCTGCTTGGAACAACAAGTACGCTGATGGAGAGCAAGGGACTTAAAAGCATTCTGAAAATGGTTTACTGTGAATCTCTTGTAGTGCATGTGATAACTGGTAGATGATTCGAAAGGCATTTCGTGGCCATCTTCTGGTGTACAAGGGCCTGCACCAAATTTTGGTGAAATCTGTGATAGTAGAAAATCCTGGATTTTCTTTATAGCATAGGAAGCTGAGAAGGATAACACCGCTCTTTAAAGTCTTGTAACATCCACAACAATCGCTAGGATTCCTATGAAATTTAACAAGAAAGTTGTACATAGTGCTCAATTTAAAACTAGTCATTTGGGGCTAGATTATCAGCAGATGCATGCTACCGCACGAGCGTTGAGCACATCGCACTTGAACTGGGCTGAATCACTTGCGTGCTGTTTCCGACCCCTTGCCAGTATTTGCTGCAGCAACACAGCTTCCTGAAGTCTGACAATCTCTACACCCAAGAAATGAGTAAACTTGAAACCAAACACCCAGATGTCTACAGGAAGTTCAAAGAAGACTTTCATGCCATTTGTCGAATAAAACAGTTGCAAACAAGTCTATTGACAGAACAGCGACCACTGTGGACAGTGGCAGCCCACATAATGTCTGAGTACAACATTGACATTCAGGAGTTCCTTGATCTCACATACACCACAAGTAAAGATTCATCTGACACCAGAATTGAAAGAGAGGCATTTTTCTAATCTGGATTCACTTCCATCTTTCTCCTCTGACCCCTCATTGAAAAAATAAGAGTGCTGGTATGGTCGCGAAAGAAGTCAATGTGCATGAATGCTCTGAGGAATAAGTATTTTGTACTTTAATTTTATGGGTAAACGATTAGTTACTCGGGGTTATGACAGTCAGCAACCCCCACCATCCCTGGAGAGAACTACTGGAGTTTACCTAGTAGCCATGGGAAGCCATTAGTGTCACTACTACTGAATCTGCTCCCGGTAAGTAGCCCTCGGGATTGATTTTTTTTTTTCAACAAGTCGGCCGTCTCCCACCGAGGCAGGGTGACCCAAAAAGAAAGAAAATCCCCAAAAAGAAAATACTTTCATCATCATTCAACACTTTCACCACACTCATACATAATCACTGTCTTTGCAGAGGCGCTCAGATACGACAGCTGAGAATAGTCCCTCCCAGCTGTCACTATCCCAGACCCCTCCTTTAAAGTGCAGGCATTGTACTTCCCATTTCCAGGACTCAAGTCCAACTAAATCAATTAACTGGTTTCCCTGAATCCCTTCACACAATGTTACCCTGCTCACACTCCAACAGATCGTCATGTCCCAAAAACCATTCGTCTCCATTCACTCCTATCTAACACGCTCACACATGCTTGCTGGAAGTCCAAGCCCCTCGCCCACAAAACCTCCTTTACCCCCTCCCTCCAACCTTTTCTAGGACGACCCCTACCCCGCCTTCCTTCCTTTACAGATTTATACGCTCTCCAAGTCATTCTACTTTGATCCATTCTCTCTAAATGACCAAACCACCTCAACAACCCCTCTTCAGCCCTCTAGCAAATACTTTTAGTAACTCCACACCTTCTCCTAATTTCCACATTCCGAATTTTCTGCATAATATTTACACCACACATTGCCCTTAGACAGGACATCTCCACTGCCTCCAGCCTCCTCCTGGATGCAGCATTTGCAACCCATGCTTCACACCCATATAAGAGTGTTGTTACCACTATACTTTCGTACATTCCCTTCTTTGCCTCCATGGATAACGTTTTTTTGTCTCCACAGATACCTCAACGCACCACTCACCTTTTTTCCTTCATCAATTCTATGGTTAACTTCATCCTTCATAAAGCCATCCGCTGACACGTCAACTCCCAAATATCTGAAAACATTTACTTCTTCCATAATCCCTCTCTCCAATGTGATATCCAATTTTTCTTTATTTAAATCGTTTGATACCCTCATCACCTTACTCTTATCTATGTTCACTTTCAACTTTCTACCTTTACTTACTCTCCCAAACTCGTCCACTAACCTTTGCAACTTTTCTTTAGAATCTCCCATAAGCACAGTATCATCAGCAAAAAGTAACTGTGTCAACTCCCATTTTGCATTTAATTCCCCATAATTTAATCCCACCCCTCTCCCCAACACCCTAGCATTTACTTCTTTTACAACCCCATCTATAAATATATTAAACAACCATGGTGACATTACACATCCCTGTCTAAGACCTACTTTTACCGGGAAGTAATTTCCCTCGGGATTGATCATTGTATTAATTTACCTGCACTGGCTTAGGTTTAATCTGGTTACTCGTGTGTCTATACCATAACCTGTGCGTCCTCTAGTAACCTCAATTTTCTCAGCCCGCAGGAGTAGCGCAGGGTCGCTCTAATTTGCGGATCACTAGGAGCTGACTGCATCGTAAAGCTGTGAGTGTTTATTGACCAAAGTTCCAACCCGATCGTATGCTGGAGTTACGATTCGGATATCCTGGCCGACTCCTCTGGCCTCCACCTTGCCTTGTTGGCGCATTAGGAAAATAGTATGAACATCTGTATTGACCTGTGCTGCTTTCCAATTGTATGTCTATAATACAGTATCATAGTCTACTCTACCCTCATCACCTAGTAGTACAAGGAAAACTGTCCGGAACATCTAAGACTGTGTCCGTTTTCAACAATTCACTGACGGAACTTTCAAGATACACCAAGACATCCGTTGTTAGCTTTGATCACTATCATTTATTCTTATTTTTTTCATTTTTTATTCAGTTAGGGTAAGTAAGCTTCATATTTTTCTATTTATTATTAAAATAAACTTACCTTGCCCCCCCCTCCCTCACATTTTATAACTTTTTTATTAACTGAATTTATATAATTTCTCAATTTTGTTTATAAAGGAAGGGACTCGTATAATATTAACACCATTCTGGGTTCCATTCCTCACAAATAGCAATCCCCAGGAAAGAATGTCATCTGCAGAATGACTGGACAGCCTGTATTTTCTTCTGTTTCAAGAGGGAAGAAAAAGCCAAGACCTTGGGAAATTTATCTGCTGTCAGGGTTGCTCCTGACAGCACCATTGATCTTGGCTTACTGTTCCAGGGATTCCTCTCAGTGTCCAGGACAAGAGATCTTTCTCTAGAGGAAATGAGATATGAGCTGAGTATATACCCATCATCTCTGTTTGATTAAGAAAACGTCTTGAGAAAGGCCGATAAGCCTGAACTAGCCCCAGTCATCGATGACCACTGTAAGAAGATTCCATCAAGTGAATTGACATCAGAAAAGGAAGGGAGATACCCATGGTAAAATATCCAGGGCAGATGCTGACTTTGCAAATAAGAACTATAGGGCAGCATCTGTTGTGTACCAAGCAGCAACTAATCACTTTAATCAGTGATGAACTGGCTGGGATGTAAGGCCATTCATGCAGGAGACACTGTATGGGGCCGGATCTAGCAATGTCATAAAATTAAAAAAAAATTATCTTACAAAAAAATAGTGCATAATTCAGGCAATATTTTGGTGCGTTCAGTTTCTTTATAGGATTTTCCTAAACGGTTGTATCACTATTTTCTTTTATGCAATGACGTCTTTACAAGGACGAACTGTGGCAAATACAAGTTATTTTTGATTATAACTGTTGTAGGTCTGTGTCACTGGACTTCTCGAGTATCTTGTTTGAAGGTTGTACTTGGCAGAGTACATGTCAATATTGTTGGAGGGACAGTAATAACGTTGTTTGGAGGTTGTACTTGGTAGAGTACATGTCAATATTGTTGGAGGGACAGTAATAACGTTGTTTGGAGTTTGTACTTGGTAGAGTACATGTCAATATTGTTGGAGGGACAGTAATAACGTTGTTTGGAGGTTGTACTTGGTAGAGTACATGTCAATATTGTTGGAGGGACAGTAATAACGTTTCGTGGACATCAATCACATTTTTTGTTTTTTCTCAAAAGTTATCATTTTTCTATCGGTACAATTTTCTCCATAATTTGTGCATATATTCTTATGATTTTTACTCACATTATTCAGTAGTCACGGTTTTACAAATTTACATTCATATATTTGTAATAGCTTTTACCGTTTGCACGTGTGTGGTTTTTTTTAAGACAACGACAAAGAGAACATCAAAATTCAGATTTTAGGGTGATACAATATAATGTTATATCGTTTATTTTCCAAAGTAAAGTTCGTCTTTAGCTTTTACTTGCTCATGTAAAGTCAGCTACAACATCCTAAGTTTTACCAATTTTGCTTAAAGTTTACCATAGTGTTGCCATACCAAAAAGTCTTTTTTTTTAATTTATTTTTAGACAAACTTCATGGAATTTCTATTACAGACTTCTGACCACTTTCTTTGAAATCGGTCAATTTATTTTTATCATAATTTTAGACCCCGCATCCCTGAAGCGGCCGCACTTAACACTGTATATACACATTCCACCACGCTGATTGGAGAGAACACTTACTTGTTAATTATTCATTATTCCATGGCAAATAGCAAATCACTGTATTTTAGAGTGCACAATAAGTCACTGGGCATTCCAAAGGTGCATAGCATCAGCTGCATACAGATTGTTCCTGGCAGTGAGTTGCACACGCAATGATTTTCTTCGTTCTGTCACAAGACGCGACTCAACCTCCCGTGTTTATGGTGCTCGAAAGAAATCAGCTTCCCAAAAACTCGTGAACAGTAATCGATTCCTCCAAGCCAGTGCAAATGCATTCGGTTTACCAGGCAAGAACCACACTGACGGAATACCTCAGCAGGCAAGCCATCGCTTATATGTTCGGTGGGTAAAGCAGGTTGTCTCTGACAGACATCACTTATGACATACTAAGAAACTCAGAGCCTTGGCAAAATCATTTATGCCCGAACATTTTCCCTCAAGTGAGTCTTCCATCAAACTCAATTGTCTGAGAGTGTTCTATCAGACCATGGCATGGTTGGGAATGGAGAGTGATATTGAACTGCGGTTGGAGACTTGAAGACAATCAACTTGTACCCAGAATGTCTGATATGAATACTTCACATAACACTGTTGAATCTGATGCATTGCAATTGCGAAACTGGTTGAGTACCCCCATCCCCTTCTGCAACTGCAGAAGGGCCCACTTCCATGGGCCCATACATTGCATGATCTACATACTTCTGCATGTAGATCATGCAATCTACGTTGCACAACCGGTTTTCAGAGAATCTAAAGAACACTAAACCGAGATGCTGTAAGAGTGACACTAAACATTATTTTATTACTGCATTTAGTATGATTTTAAAAATTTATAATGATTTAGATTTAGTAAGATTTTTCGTTGAGTCCTTCAGCATACTCTCTGAAATATATTATTCTGAAACATGTCAATAAAGTTTTTTTTCATTCCTTGGCTCTAAAATTGCTTTTAAAGCGAAATGATACGAGAATTATTGATATTGGTGCCTTCATGAATGAAGAATGAACCAGCCAGTGGCTTCTTCAGTCCAATACAGAGACGAACGATGGAAGATGAGGAGTTTGAGGACTGATTACCTCAAACTCCTTTTCATCTTCAAACGTTCTTCTCTGTACTGGACTGAAGAAACCACTGACTGGCGAAACGTTTCCTCAATAAAAATTCCCAAGAGTTGCACAAGTGTCTCATTCTTCATGATTGCTGTTAGTAATCTTTGATTGAAAAGTCTAAGTGGTCGGAATGAAATTCTTCCAGAACCCATCAATTCTGTTTCTTTTAAAACTTTAGGATAGACACAATAATTGTTCTACATCTAATGATATGGAAGACGCCTTCCTGATTTTCAGGATCAGTTGTAATTTTGTATTTAACCCGGTCCAGTGGTCAGAGGTTAGGTGAGGTAAGGTATATCAGGAAACAGGACAAGTGTTTCCTGACGAAGGTCTTATATGATGAATCACTCGGCGAGGTTAGGTAAAGGTTGTCAGGAAACAGGACAAGTGTTACTTGACGCGGGTCTTAGTCAGATGATGACCTGCAGCTGAAGCTTTTGGTCATCTGACGGAGGCCTTCAGCCGGCTTACCAGTCCCCCATTAAAAATTATGGTCATAAATATAACCATAGGATAACCGGTTTCATACTTTGGTAGATTTTTTTTTCTGTTGTTCTCTACAACAGTAGAACCAAAAACCTTTGACAGTCTCTGTGTTAGAATTTTTGGGGGTCTGATGGTATATTGAACCATCTGCTTAAAATGAAGAATATTTAAATGTGATTATGAAAAACAACATCAATGGTCAGATCTTATATTCTCCTGTTAGAGCCCAGGTTAGTGTCACCTTCACCATCTTATTAGAGCCCAGGTTAGTGTCACCTTCACCATCTTATTACATCCCAGGTTAGTGTCACCTTCATCATCTTATTAGAGCCCAGGTTAGTGTCACCTTCACCATCTTATTAGAGCCCAGGTTAGTGTCACCTTCACCATCTTATTAAAGTCCAGGTTAGTGTCACCTTCACCATCTTATTAAAGTCCAGGTTAGTTTCACCTTCACCATCTTATTAAAGTCCAGGTTAGTGTCACCTTCACCATCTTATTAAAGTCCAGGTTAGTGTCACCTTCACCATCTTATTAAAGTCCAGGTTAGTGTCACCTTCACCATCTTATTAAAGTCCAGGTTAGTGTCACCTTTACCATCTTATTAAAGTCCAGGTTAGTGTCACCTTCACCATCTTATTAAAGTCCAGGCTAGTGTCACCTTCACCATCTTATTAGAGCCAAGGTTAGTGTCACCTTCACCATCTTATTAGAGCCCAGGTTAGTGTCACCTTCATCTTATTAGAGCCAAGGTAAGTGTCACCTTCACCATCTTATTAGAGCCCAGGTTAGTGTCACTTTCACCATCTAATTAGAGCCCAGGTTAGTGTCACTTTCACCATCTTATTAGAGCCCAGGTTAGTGTCACCTTCACCATCTTATTAGAGCCCAGGTTAGTGTCACCTTCACCATCTTATTAGAGCCCAGGTTAGTGTCACCTTCACCATCTTATTAGAGCCAAGGTTAGTGTCACCTTCCCCACCTTGTTTCTCTCATCATATTCGTGAGGTTCAGTCAGCAATGCATGCAATATTCTGCAGAGTCTTGACGTTCAAATGTCTCGCTAATTGCGATCATATTAGGACGATGAATGCTCAAGAACCTGCGTGAACCCAGACACACTTGCACGCACTCACTCACACGCATTCTCTCTCTCTCTCTCTCTCTCTCTCTCTCTCTCTCTCTCTCTCTCTCTCTCTCTCTCTCTCTCTCTCCTGAGAAATTTAGTCTTGAGAATTCGTTCTGCTCATCTTGATTAGCTGAGAGAAATATAACAGAAAAATATTACTTTCATCTTGTGGTAAACTGACGGTGGTCCTGCGTTGAAACTGACGGTGGTCCTGTGCTGAAACTGACGGTGGTCCTGTGATGAAACTGACGGTGGTCCTGCGTTGAAACTGACGGTGGTCCTGCGCTGAAACTGACGGTGACCCTGCGCTGAAACTGACGGTGGTCCTGCGTTGAAACTGACGGTGGTCCTGTGCTGAAACTGACGGTGGTCCTGTGCTGAAACTGACGGTGGTCCTGCGTTGAAACTGACGGTGGTCCTGCGCTGAAACTGACGGTGATCCTGCGCTGAAACTGACGGTGATCCTGCGCTGAAACGACAGTGGTCCGCGTGAAACTGACGGTGGTCCGGCGTTGAAACTGACGGTGGTCCGCGTTGAAACGACGGTGGCCGCGCTGAAACTGACGGTGTCCGGCGTTGAAACTGACGGTGGTCCTGCGCTGAAACTGACGGTGGTCCTGCGCTGAAACTGACGGTGGTCCTGCGCTGAAACTGACGGTGGTCCTGCGCTGAAACTGACGGTGGTCCTGCGCTGAAACGCGGTGGTCCTGCTGAACGACGTTCTGCCGAAGCTGACGTGATCCTGCGCTGAAACTGACGGTGGTCCTGCGCTGAAACTGACGGTGGTCCTGCTCTGAAACTGACGGTGATCCTGCGCTGAAACTGACGGTGGTCCGGCGCTGAAACTGACGGTGATCCTGCGCTGAAACTGACGGTGGTCCGGCGCTGAAACTGACGGTGGTCCTGCGCTGAAACTGACGGTGGTCCGGCGCTGAAACTGACGGTGGTCCGGCGCTGAAACTGACGGTGGTCCTGTGCTGGAACTGACGGTGATCCTGCGCTGAAACTGACGGTGATCCTGCGCTGAAACTGACGGTGATCCTGCGCTGAAACTGACGGTGGTCCTGCGCTGAAACTGACGGTGGTCCTGCGCTGAAACTGACGGTGCTCCTGCGCTGAAACTGACGGTGCTCCTTCGCTGAAACTGACGGTGGTCCTGCGCTGAAAATGACGGTGGTCCTGCGCTGAAACTGACGGTGGTCCTGCGCTGAAACTGACGGTGGTCCTGCGCTGAAACTGACGGTGCTCCTGCGCTAAACTGACGGTGCTCCTGCGCTGAAACTGACGGTGCTCCTGCGCTGAAACGCGGTGCCTCGTGAACACGGTGTCCTGCTGAAACTGACGGTGTCCTGCGCTGAAACTGACGGTGGTCCTGCGCTGAAACTGACGGTGGTCCTGCGCTGAAACTGACGGTGGTCCTGCGTTGAAACTGACGGTGGTCCTGCGCTGAAACTGACGGTGGTCCGGCGCTGAAACTGACGGTGGTCCGGCGCTGAAACTGACGGTGGTCCGGCGCTGAAACTGACGGTGGTCCGGCGCTGAAACTGACGGTGTCCTGTGCTGGAACGACGGTGTCCTGCGCTGAAACGACGGTGATCCTGGCTGAACGACGGTGTCCTGCGCTGAAAATGACGGTGGTCCTGGCTGAACGACGGTGGTCGCGCTGAAACTGACGGTGGTCCTGGCTGAAACTGACGGTGCTCCTGCGCTGAAACTGACGGTGGTCCTGGCTGAACTGACGGTGGTTCTGGCTGAAACTGACGGTGGTCCGGCGCTGAAACTGACGGTGGTCCGGGCCTAAACTGAGGTGGTCCGGCGCTGAACGACGGTGTCCTGCGCTGAACGACGGTGTCCTGCGCTGAAACTGGCGGTGGTCCGGCGCTGAAACGACGGTGGTCCTGCCCTGAACGACGGTGGTCCGGCGCTGAACGACGGTGTCCTGCGCTGAAACTGACGGTGATCCTGCGCTGAAACGACGGTGGTCCTGCGCTGAAACGACGATGTCCTGCGCTGAAACTGACGGTGCTCCTGCGTTGAAACTGACGGTGATCCTGGCTGAAACTGACGGTGGTCCTGCGCTGAAACTGATGGTCCTAGCTGAAACTGACGGTGGTCCTAAGCGAAACTGACGGTGGTCCTGCGCTGAACTGACGGTGGTCCTGCGTGAAACTGACGGTGGTCCTGCGCTGAACTGACGGTGGTCCTGCGCTGAAACTGACGGTGGTCCTGCGCTGAAACTGACGGTGGTCCTGCGCTGGAACTGACGGTGGTCCTGCGCTGGAACTGACGGTGGTCCTGTGCTGGAACTGACGGTGGTCCTGTGCTGGAACTGACGGTGGTCCTGTGCTGAACGACGGTGGTCCTGGCTGGAACTGACGGTGGTCCTGCGCTGAACTGACGGTGATCCTGGCTGGAACTGACGGTGATCCTGTGCTGGAACGACGGTGGTCCTGGCTGGAACTGACGGTGGTCCTGTGCTGGAACGACGGTGGTCCTGCTGAACTGACGGTGGTCCTGCGCTGAAACTGACGGTGGTCCTGGCTGAAACGACGGTGGTCCTGGCTGAACTGACGGTGGTCCTGTGCTGGAACGACGGTGGTCCTGGCTGGAACTGACGGTGGTCCTGCGCTAAACTGACGGTGGTCCTGTGCTGGAACTGACGGTGGTCCTGTGCTGGAACTGACGGTGGTCCTGCGCTGAACGACGGTGGTCCTGTGCTGGAACTGACGGTGGTCCTGCGCTGGAACTGACGGTGGTCCTGCGCTGAAACTGACGGTGGTCCTGTGCTGGAACTGACGGTGGTCCTGTGCTGGAACTGACGGTGGTCCTGTGCTGGAACTGACGGTGGTCCTGTGCTGGAACTGACGGTGGTCCTGTGCTGGAACTGACGGTGGTCCTGTGCTGGAACTGACGGTGGTCCTGGCTGGAACTGACGGTGGTCCTGTGCTGAACTGAGGTCTGCTTAAATGACGGTGGTCCTGTGCTGGAACTGACGGTGGTCCTGTGCTGGAACTGACGGTGGTCCTGCGCTGAAACTGACGGTGGTCCTGTGCTGGAACTGACGGTGGTCCTGCGCTGGAACTGACGGTGGTCCTGCGCTGAAACTGACGGTGGTCCTGTGCTGGAACTGACGGTGGTCCTGCGCTGGAACTGACGGTGGTCCTGCGCTGAAACTGACGGTGGTCCTGTGCTGAACTGACGGTTGTCCTGCGCTGGAACTGACGGTGGTCCTGCGCTGGAACTGACGGTGGTCCTGCGCTGAAACGACGGTGTCCTGTGCTGGAACTGACGGTGGTCCTGGCTGAACTGACGGTGGTCCTGCGCTGGAACTGACGGTGGTCCTGCGCTGAAACTGACGGTGGTCCTGTGCTGGAACTGACGGTGGTCCTGTGCTGGAACTGACGGTGGTCCTGTGCTGGAACTGACGGTGGTCCTGGCTGGAACTGACGGTGGTCCGTGCCGCTGAACTGACGGTGGTCCTGCGCTGGAACTGACGGTGGTCCTGCGCTGAACTGACGGGTCCTGGCTGAACCGACGGTGGTCCTGCGCTGAAACTGACGGTGGTCCTGTGCTGGAACTGACGGTGGTCCTGCGCTGAACGACGGTGGTCCTGCGCTGCACGTGACTGAACTGACGGTGGTCCTGCGCTGGAAGCTGACGGTGGTCCTGCGCTGAAACTGACGGTGCTCCTGCGCTGAAACTGACGGTGCTCCTGCGCTGGAAACTGACGGTGCTCCTTCGCTGAAACTGACGGTGGTCCTGCGCTGAAACTGAGTCGGCAAGGTGGTCCTGCGCTGAAACTGACGGTGGTCCTGCGCTGAACTGACGGTGTCCTGCGCTGAACTGACGGTGGTCCTGCGCTGGAAGCTGACGGTGGTCCTGCGCTGAAACTGACGGTGGTCCGCGCTGAACGACGGTGGTCCGCGCTGAAACTGACGGTGTCCTGCGCTGAAACTGACGGTGGTCCTGCGTTGAAACTGACGGTGGTCCTGCGCTGAAACTGACGGTGGTCCTGCGCTGAAACTGACGGTGGTCCTGCGCTGAAACTGACGGTGGTCCTGCGCTGAAACTGACGGTGGTCCTGCGCTGAAACTGACGGTGGTCCTGCGCTGAAACTGACGGTGGTCCTGCTCTGGAACTGACGGTGGTCCTGCGCTGGAACTGACGGTGGTCCTGCGCTGGAACTGACGGTGGTCCTGCGCTGGAAGTGACGGTGGTCCTGCGCTGGAAGTGACGGTGGTCCTGCGCTGGAAGTGACGGTGGTCCTGCGCTGGAACTGACGGTGGTCCTGCGCTGGAACTGACGGTGGTCCTGTGCTGGAACTGACGGTGGTCCTGCGCTGGAAGTGACGGTGGTCCTGTGCTGGAACTGACGGTGGTCCTGTGCTGGAACTGACGGTGGTCCTGCGCTGGAAGTGACGGTGGTCCTGCGCTGGAAGTGACGGTGGTCCTGCGCTGGAACTGACGGTGGTCCTGCGCTGGAACTGACGGTGGTCCTGCGGGCTGCGTGGCCGGGAACGACGGTGGTCCTGCGCTGGAACTGACGGTGGTCCTGCGCTGGAAGTGACGGTGGTCCTGCGCTGGAAGTGACGGTGGTCCTGCGCTGGAAGTGACGGTGGTCCTGTGCTGGAAGTGACGGTGGTCCTGCGCTGGAAGTGACCGTCTTTCATACCCAGAGGTATCGTTTACCTTGATTTTTTTTTTTTTTTTTTTTAAGAAATTTGTGGTTAAATGAATTCCTACAACTGTTGTACTCACCTAGTTGTGGTTGCAGGGCTCGAGTCACAGCTTCTGGCCCTGCCTCTTCACTGATCGCTACTAGGTTCTTTCTCTCCATGTTCCATGAGCTTTATCATACTTCGTCTTAAAGCTGTGTATGGTTCCTGCCTCCACTACGTCATTTGCCAGACTATTCCACTTCCTTACAACTCTATGTCTAAAGAAATACTTCCTAACATTCCTTTGACTCATCTGAGTCTTCAACATCCAATTGTGACCCCTTGTTTCTGTGTCCCATCTCTGGAACATTCTGTCTCTGTCCACCTTGTCAATTCCTCGCAGTATTTTGTGTGTCGTTATCGTGTCTCTCCTAATCCTCCTGTCCTCTAGTGTTGTCAGTCTGATTTTCCTTAACCTTTCTTCGTCGGACATTCCCCTTAGCTCTTGATCTATTCTTGTTGCAAACCTTTGCACTTTCTCTAATTTATTGATGTGCTTGACCAGGTGTAGGTTCCAAAATGGTGCTGCATACTCCAGTATGGGCCTGACGTACACGTGTACAGAGTCTTCAACGATTCCTTGCTGGGGTATCGGAATGCTGTTCTCAGGTTTGCCAGGCGCCCATATGCTGCAGCAGTTATCTGGTTGATGTGCGCCTCAGGAGATTTGCTCGGTATTATACTCAACCCAAGACCCTTTTCCCTTGAGTTTTGGTTTGTAGTCTTTGGCCACCTAGTCTATACTCTCTCTGCGGTCTTCTTTGCCCTTCCCCGATCTTCATTACTTTGCATTTGGGGGGTTAAATTCGAGGAGCCAGTTGCTGGACCAAGCTTCAAGTCTGTCCAAGTCTCTTTGTAGTCCTGCCTGAACCTCACCCGATATAATTCTCCTCATTAACTTCACATCATCTGCAAACAGGGACACTTCTGAGTCTATCCCTTCCGTCATGTCATTCACATATACCAAAAATAGATCTGGTCCTAGGACTGACCCCTTTGGAACCCCGATCGTCACAGATGCCCTCTGCGATACCTCGTCACGATACATAACTCATTGTTTCCTCCCTTTCAGGTATGTGTGTGTGTGTGTGTGTGTGTGTGTGTGTGTGTGTGTGTGTGTGTGTGTGTGTGGTGTGTGTGTGTGTGTACTCACCTAGTTTTACTCACCTAGTTGTGGGTGCATGGGTCGATTCATAGCTCCTGGCCTCGCATTGTGTGTGTGTGTTTTTTGTGTGGATAATTGAAATTATTACTTATTATTAGCAAATTTGAAACAAACATCTTTGGAATATGTTGTGAATATGAGAGCGAGACTTCCAGGAAAGTGCTTTTATGTTGGCCAAGCGTTCTTGATGTTATCAACTTGAGCTACACCCTTACACCCTTACTCCCTTCCTCCCTTCCCCCCCTCTCTCTCTCTCTCTCTCTCCAATCTAATGTGAATAGATTCCATTCCATAGGTTGAGCATTTACGCATGAATTTAATAAAACACACAGCTAAAAGCAGACACACACAAACGCGCGTACACACACGCGCACGCACGCACGCACACACACACACACACACACACACACACACAAGGAATAGACTCCGAAGTGTCCCTGTTTGCAGATGATGTGAAGTTGATGAGAAGAATTCAATCGGACGAGGACCAGACAGAACTACAAAGGGATTTGGACAGGCTGCAAGCCTGGTCCAGCAATTGGCTCCTGGAAATAAATGGTATAAAATACCGACACAATGGAAAAATAAACACATAAGCAGTATAATGTGATCCTTTATTGACAACGTTTCGCCCAAGCAGTGGGCTTTATCGAGTCACAGACAGATCTACCTGGAATAAGAGTGACATGAGTATTTATAAAGGATCACATTATACTCCTTATGTGTTTATTTTTCAATTGGCTCCTGGAGTTCAACCCCACCAAGTGCAAAGTCATGAAGATTGGGGAAGGACAATGAAGACCGCAGACGGAGTACAGTCTAGGGGGCCAAAGACTACAAACCTCAATCAATGAAAAAGATCTTGGGGTGAGTATAACACCAGGCACGTCTCCTGAGGCGCACATCAACCAAATAACTGCTGCAGCATACGGGCGCCTAGCAAACCTAAGAACAGCATTCCGACATCTTAATAAATAATCGTTCAGGACCCTGTACACTGTGTACGTTAGGCCCATACTGGAGTATGCAGCACCAGATTGGAACCCACATCTAGCCAAGCACGTAAAGAAGCTAGAGAAAGTGCAAAGGTTTGCAACACGACTAGTCCCGGAGCTAAGGGGTATGTCCTACGAGGAGAGGTTAAGGGAAATCGACCTGACGACACTGGAGGACAGGAGAGATAGGGTAGACATGATAACGACATATAAGATACTGAGAGGAATTGACAACGTGGACAAAGACAGAATGTTCCAGAGATGGGACACAGCAACAAGGGGGCACAGTTGGAAGTTGAAGACTCAGATGAATCACAGAGATGTTAGGAAGTATTTCTTCAGTCACAGAGTGGTCGGGAAGTGGAATAGTTTGAGAAGCGATGTAGTGGAGGCAGGTTCCATACATAGCTTTAAGAAGAGGTATGATAAAGCTCATGGCGCAGGGAGAGTGACCCGGTAGCAGCCAGTGAAGAGGCGGGGCCAGGAGCTGTGAATCGACCCCTGCAACCACAACTAGGTGAGTACACACACACACACAGGGGAGCAGGGAGAAAGAGGACCTAGTAGCGATCAGTGAATTGGCGAGGTCAGGAGCTGAATCTCTACCCCTGCAGCAACAAATAGGTGAGTACACACACACACACACGCACACATAAAACACACACACACACACAAAACACACACACACACACACACACAGGACAGGCCAGGAGCTGTGACAACCTCCGAGTTCGGGATAGATAATCAACATAAGCAGTATTAGAGAGAGAGACTCTCTCTCTCTCCAGACTACTTTAACCTTAATGATACTGACTCTACCATCACATTTTTAAAACAATGTTTGTTTATCATGTTAATCTACCATTAAGGAAGCAATTAACCCTTACGTCAGCCTCCCGGGCTCTAATATTAACTAGCTTGCCTCTGATATTACCTTGCATATCCAATATATAACATGTCAAAGCTAAGCTATTATCTTCCTGCTATATGATATTACTTACCTGCTCTATATATTTACTTACATGTTTCATTACCTTTGTAACTTGTGAGTTCATTACCTTTGTAGCTTGTGAGTTCGTTTCCTTTGTAGCTTGTGAGTTCATTACCTTTGTAACTTGTGAGTTCATTACCTTTGTAACTTGTGAGTTCATTACCTTTGTAACTTGTGAGTTCATTACCTTTGTAGCTTGTGAGTTCATTACCTTTGTAGCTTGTGAGTTCATTACCTTTGTAACTTGTGAGTTCATTACCTTTGTAACTTGTGAGTTCATTACCTTTGTAACTTGTGAGTTCGTTTCCTTTGTAGCTTGTGAGTTCATTACCTTTGTAGCTTGTGAGTTCATTACCTTTGTAACTTGTGAGTTCATTACCTTTGTAACTTGCTCAGCTATCAAAACTTTGGGGTCCAGTCCCTGGACCCATTATGTACCTCTGTAATCTTTTGACTACCGCCCACAGGATGGGTATGGGGTGCATAATAAAGATATCAAACTAACTCTATATATTAACGCATTCTATAAAATCTCTTCTGTATATATTTCCCTTTTGCTGTAGGAATTACCTTCCTATTTTTTTTTTAAATTGCATTCCTCTATAAATAACAAAAATCCTATGAAACGTATTCAGTCTGCATGTAATTGC
This sequence comes from Cherax destructor, assembly GCA_009830355.1. Classification (NCBI taxonomy): domain Eukaryota; kingdom Metazoa; phylum Arthropoda; class Malacostraca; order Decapoda; family Parastacidae; genus Cherax; species Cherax destructor. Next base: position 39,618 of record WNWK01001707.1, read on the forward strand.
CTATTTTCTTTATAGATTACTCCCAAGATCCATGAATTGACTTAACTTATAACCCCGTTGTTCGGTTGGCAACGCGCACTTCTTACCCACACTGAGTGTCTGTGGTTCGATCCCCGACACAGGTGGAAACGCTGAACATGTTTCCTTACACCTACTGCCCGTGTTCATCTAGCAGTAAGTAGATACCCGAGAGCTAGTCGACTGTTGTGGGTTGCATCCTTGGGGAAGGGGAAGGTAATATACCTTTCAAAGGGCTAGGCTGTCAAATAAGCTGAAGTTGGGCATCAGTTCATAGCTGTAAATCAAAACCCTCACGTGGAGGGTTTTAATTTACAGTTACTTCCTCAAGAGACCTAGCAGCTCTAACTCAACAGCTAGAAACCAGCATCTTCAAAAGCTCCAGAAGATTCAGCTTAAAACACTCGAAAACCCTTTCAAATATAGCCTAACGAAACCCAGGAACTGAAAACACATTAAATAATTGAAAATATGGGGCTATGCCCTTAAATATTTAGACTTAAAATACCTACTACCACTTTGATAGGGTTAGACACAACGCGATGTTTGTGATTTTCTAAGGTAAAGTTAGTCTCACAGATGCAATATGTAGTAACAAAATGAATGAGCTTGATGCAGCTCTCGGCAGCTCTCAATGTATTCAAGAAGATATACCAAAGCATTGCTTATTAAACCAATTGTAATTAAAACAAGAAGAAAAAAGGCACAATACAAAAATAACCCGCACGGTGGAGAGAGGAGCTTAGGACGACGTTTCGGTCCGACTTGTACCATTTAGAGTTCCACTCATTTTGTAAATGGTCCAAGTCGGACCAAAACGTCGTCGAAAGCTCCTCTCTCCTACGTGCGGGTTATTTGTTTATTGTAATTAAAACAGTATGAATAAGCTTATCTTTCTAAAAGAGCTGTAGAGCCTAAGATTAATAGTGAAAGTTAATTGCATGAAAAAATTGTGGTGAAATTTTAAGACGTAATGACATTCAACAAAGTTTTTCAACGTCTTAAACCATTTCCATTGTTCTCCAAAAACGTCAGATATAATACAGTCTATTAAACATTCAATACAATTCACAAAATTGGCACCAACAAAGTCCAGCTGCCTTGGAACGTTGAAACCCATACAGAGGCGCACCAAATTATTACACTCAAATAGTATTACAATTTGCTCCATAAACTTGAAAACTCGGCATCCTTGTAACCCAAAAGCAGTCCGAGGTTTCGAAATGTTTTCTAATTGCTGAATAGAAACCAGCATCCCATTTTGCTTAATATCACTGGCAAATTCGCCCATCCCGGTAACGATGCGATCAATGTTTTGAGTAAACTTACAATTTACTGAAAGTATGAAGCATTTTACCAATCTTCTCGAGTAAACCACTAAACCAAATATTTTGAATTGCGATAAAACTAGCAGGTTTACACCTACACAACCAAAAATTATTCTGATTCTTCCTCTGGTTTAGACGTCTTAGTTCTCTAATTGGAGGTCGTTCAGAAACAAGAGTCTAAGTATCACAATAAAAAGATAACAGGATTTTTTTATTATTTAGTTTAGCTATCAGGATCCAACACATTTCGGTAGGGATCCATACATTTCCTCCATCACTGGAGGCTTGAAACTAATCAAAGAGGCATTTTTAAGAAAATTGCCTAATAAATTTACTCACAGGTCTACAAATTACTACCTGCTTCACAATAGAAGATATATATCGTTAACTGCGGAAGTTGAGAGTTGTATCCCACGTATCCCTGAACCCCAGCCCCCTTCATATGCATCAAAGATACACAAGAGGATTAGTAACAGAACCTCAAAACACTCTAGAGGGAGAAGAGATAGAGCTTACCTCTCTCAAGAGACCTAGGAGCTACAAATTAACATTTTCAGAAGCTGTATATCAAACACACTCAAAGTCCCCTGGAGCTTTACCTCAACACTCTCTACAAGACTAAGAAGCTGTATAATAATACCCTCAAGAAGCCCAAGAGCCTCTGGAGCTTAATACCAACACCTTCAACAAGCCCAGGAGCTGGAACTTAGCCACCTCAAACACCGTGTGAAAAAGTGACAGTTTTTTTTCAAGAACAAGGTTGGATTCTACCTTACAGTTTCATTCCTGAAATACTTGCTACTACGCTGGGAGACACGAAGAGACAATAACAGCGTCAAGAATTAGAATGACCTTTACGAAACTCTCACCCATTCTCTTATGCCAAGGAAACTCTCACCCATTCTCTTATGCCAAGGAAACTCTCACCCATTCTCTTATGCCAAGGAATGAACTACAACACAGCATTTATATACTAAATAAATAAATGCGTGAATTTATCTCTATTTTTATTTTATTATGGGGTGTAAGATACGAAGTTATCTCTCAGTGAATACTTTGCGTAAAAATTACTATGGTACAGACTCAGTGTTATGATTCATCTTCATTTGTAAATAAAAATATGAATATATTATATATAAAAAAAAACATTAGTGTTGTTTAGGAAAATTTATTATAGAAAATGTTTCACATTAACAGCAAGCATTTTCAGGTCAACAAGACACCTGGGAAAAATATAATGTATTGAATTGAGAGAAAAAAGAGTCATAATATCAATTTGATATTATGATGACACATTCTGCTCAACAAGTGTGCTGCAACACTCTTGGCTAATTGAAAATTTCATTTGTTTTGAGCTAAAGTGCTGGAAGTTGCAATGAGTGGAGCTTCAAAAAGCTTGAATTTGTCACCCTCTTAGATGAGAACTGTGACCTCTGTCCAGTTCATCAAGTACTTATGTGACTAAGGGCGTACAGCACAAACACTTTCCAACTTCTCCCATCTGAAAGAATATTTGTGCACGTTTAAATATGCTAACAGGTTTTTGGAAGTTTCAAGGTCTATGGTTGAAAGAAATGTAATTGAGTGAAGCTTCATAAAAAAGAGAGAATTGATTTTGATATGAATATTAGTTTAGGGTTATACAGATTACATTCATTTATAATTAATAAAATTTGGAAAGAATTTAAGCTATGCGTGACAGGTCCTAGACATTCTCACCCGCATCATACTGGGGAGGGTGTAATGTCGCATGTAAGGTCATATCTCAGCCTTATAAGCTTTCTACTGTTTTTTTTTTTATTTTTACATGTCCTTGATAATGTGAGAAATCACGAGAGCGCTTGGAAGATCACTATGGGGAAGTGGAACAGAATTCTTCCTTCGAAACCCATGCGTGTCGTATGAGGCGACTAAAATGCCGGGAGTAAGGGGCTAGTAACCCCTTCTCGTGTATACAATACAGAATTTAATTAAAAACACAAACTTGCGTTTTTCTTTTTTAGCTCACCACCCTGACTCGGTGGGATAAGGCCGGTTTGTTGATATATATATGTCGTGCCGATTAGGTAAAACTGGCCAATTAGCAGGAACTCATTTAAAATTAAGTCCTTTCTAAAATTTTCTCTTATACGTTTAAAGATAGATTTTTTTCATTTATGTTAATGTAAAAAATTATAATTTTGTTCCAAGAGAAACTTTGAAAACCTACCTAACCTTATTACAACAAGCGCAATTTAATTTAGCCTAACCCAACTAAATATGTTTTAGATACGTTAACATTAATTTAATAATAAACAAACACAATGAAATATATTTTTTTCGATAGGTTCAGAATGATTTTTGCGAAATTATTGCATACACAAATTTTCGCTTGTCTTATATGGCAAGAAGAGCGTTGCTATTTAAGCCAAAATCGCAAGTTTTACCTAATCGGCACGACATATATATATATATATATATATATATATATATATATATATATATATATATATATATATATATATATATATATATATATATATATATATATAATGTAGTGCCGAATTGGTAAAATTGGTCAATTAGCAAGAAGTCATTTAAAATTAAGTCTTTTTTAAAATTTTCTCTTATACGTTTAAATATATATATTTTTGATTTATGCTAATGTAAAAATCAATAATTTTGTACCCAAAGAACATTAGAAAACTTACCTAACCTTATTATAACAAGCGCAATTTAATTTAGCCTAATCCAACTAAATATATTTTGGATAAGTTCACAATAATTATATACAAACACAATGAAATATATTTTTTTCGTTAGGTATGTATGTGTGTGTGTGTGTGTAACGAAACACTTCGAAATGTTTCGGCCCCGCCGGGAATTGAACCCCCTCCGTGCGTAAAGCAAGAGCGCTAGCCACCATGCCATCGGTGTGTGTGTGTGTGTGTACTCACCTAGTTGTGGTTGCAGGGGTCGAGTCAAAGCTCCTGGCCCCGCCTCTTCACTGGCCGCTACTGGTCACTCTCCCTGCCCATAAGCTTTATCATACCTCTGCTTAAAGCTATGTATAGAGCCTGCCTCCACTACATCGCTTCTAAACTATTCCACTTCCCGACAACTCTGTGACTGAAGAAATACTTCCTAACATCTCTGTGATTCATCTGAGTCTTCAACTTCCATCTGTGTCCCCTTGTTGTTGTGTCCCATCTCTGGAACATTCTGTCTCTGTCCACTTTGTCAATTCCTCTCAGTATCTTATATGTTGTTATCATGTCTCCCTATCTCTCCTGTCCTCCAGTGTCGTCAGGTCGATTTCCCTTAACCTCCCTCGTAGGACATACCCCTTAGCTCCGGGACTAGTCTTGTTGCAAACCTTTGCACTTTCTCGAGCTTCTTCACATGCTTGGCTAGGTGTGGGTTCCAAACTGGTGCTGCATACTCCAATATGGGCCTAACGTACACAGTGTACAGGGTCCTGAACGATTCTTTATTAAGATGTCGGAATGCTGTTCTTAGGTTTGCTAGCGCCCATATGCTGCAGCAGTTATTTGGTTGATGTGCGCCTCAGGAGATGTGTCTGGGGGTGTGTGTGTGTGTGTGTGTGTGTGTGTGTGTGTGTGTGTGTGTGTGTGTGTGTGTGTGTGTGTGTGTGTGTGTGTGTGTGTGAACTTTAGGATAAATTTTACTACAAGAGAAGAAGTATGTCTTTACTGACTACTTCAATAATTTAATTTAACCGGTGAAATTAACCTGTGTGGGTGAAATGCGTTTCCTAGATTAACTGAACATAGATATGCATGCCGGAATCAAGCCTAGGTGGGCGGTGTTGGTAAAAATATTTTAACGATAAAATCAGTCAGTTTAGTGAGAAAATGACTTTAATATTACAGGACAACTGATATCTGACAAAAATTGCATTCAATTAAAAAAAAAGTTATATAAATTTCATAAAATAATTCACAATTATTGATAATTATAATGAAATATATTTTTATTTTAGCAACAATATATATTTTTTTTTTTTTTTTAGCATTTTCAGAATTGAATCAGTTGGCGGAAAACTTTCCTGGAATATCACTACACAATTTACATAACAATTTTAGGGATACATAAAAAAATTGGATATAATAAATATTTAAGATGATATGAATCTGTATATGCCAGTAAAGGACAAACTTCGGAAGGTTATCACATTATTTTTATTATCAACATTAAGCGCTAGACCAGCAGGGTCATCCAGCGCTGCTTCGAACAACTGGGTTCATTTGATACTCTGGATGTAATTTCCTTGTTAATAAAGAACTGGTCAGTCTCCCGAAAACTCAAATTCAGAGATAAAAATTTGCTTGCCATCCGCGTTAACATTTTTGGCACCAACTGAACGATAAGGTGATTCCCAGCCGGTAACCTGAGCGTTATAGTGCCTTTATAGCCGACGTATCTGTGAGGGAGGATTCTCAGGCTTCGTAATCACCAAAACACTGGCAAGACAGACTTGATCCTAAGTATGTTGTGCGCAGCGCGTTCTCCATCAACATTAAACCAGGATAAGATCTGCTGATCACGAAGGTATAGCTGCATCATGGAAGGAATACAAGCTAAACAATAGGGATCACCGAGAGAACAGTAATGAATATAAGAATATAAGAAAGGAGTTCAAGAATTGTATACCATACCAACGAGATGAAAATTATAAGCGACAGCCTTCCTGCCTGTGCTCCAGAATCTTCACGACTACGATGCTCTTCACACCAACTGATTACCTCATCTTTTGTATATAGTTGTACTGTCTTCTAATTATGTCATTGAATTTATATTATAAAGCCACTGGATGGCGAAGCGTTAACAATAAACATACCCAGATGTTGCACATGTTGCACACATTGTCTCAGGGTTTCTGGCCCATACTAGGCAGGTCTTTCTCAAACCCTAGCCCACTAACAAAAATATCTGTCCAACTCATTTTCAGTACTAATTCATTTTCTCTTATTTTCAAATAAATTTGTACCTCTAGTTATTTTTTTTACTTAAATTAATTAATACATTTCTTACATTTTCAGTGAAGGGCGGCCTTGAGTCAACGGGTCTAGTTTATTTTTTTCATGAAACTTATTCTAAAACTGAACTTTATTCAGAAAAAAAATTGAAACGACGTAAATAAGCTTTTAGATTCTGGGTCGAAGACAAAAATATGGTAAAAATCTGCTTGAGAAAGAGGCACAGTATTTCACCTACTAGCAGTATTCGAAACGATACAACAATTTTAACCAATTGCCTTTGATGTCTTAGGTTCCATTAAGAGTCCGTCCCCTCACTTCCTCATTAGTCAATTCATTGCTTCTCAGTAGTTCTAATTGGTTTATCGCCCCCTTCCATCTCGGGCACTGCCTCTTCATCTGTAAACACAATATGGAATCTTAAATTACACCCATTTTATATCTTGTCATTCCTGCCAGCGTATTCCGCCTTTTCTCAAGTGTTATCAAGTTATCGATTAGTTATTTTTCTTTAAATATGGTTATTAGTTACCTTTGGTTTAAATTAGTCTTAACTTCTTGATTCATTTAGCATGCTTTACCAATTACTTTTTCTTTACACCCTCTGTAACCCGAAACAATCAAGTCTGACTCTTCTGCTATTTTCCCTGTTTTCAGGGAAAGCTGAATTATTTTTTCATGCATATGTATTACTGGATTTGTCCTACTTGCGTTGATGAGTGAGGGAGCTGAACAGATACTTAAAGTCAGTACCCAATCAGCCTGGCTATGGTTAGACTACGTGCAGCCAGCAGTAATAGCCTGGTTATCAGGCACTGATCCACCGGGAGGCCTGGTCAAGGACTGGGCTGCTGGGGCGTTGACCCCCGGAACACAACCCAGGTAGACTCCTAGTGTCTCGTATCTGTTCTCATTTGGGTTATACGAAATACTTTGTTGCATCTATGCATTTTCTAGTTCAAAATATTCATAATTTTCTAGTTGGACTAACTCCTCGGTTCATCAAGCCGCTGTACTTTCACCAGAATATCAGGTGGTTCCTTTATTCGTTCAATTCTTTAAAGTTTATTCAGCTTACTTCCACTACAGGGCTTGTACAAAATAATATTAAACACCTGTAGATTGAACTGTCAAACTGTAGAATGACTGAATAATCAATTTAAATGTGATAAATTCCAAGACGATAATGCACCAATTTACACCGCTAGAGTTGTTCATAATTGGCATGAACAACATGAAAGTGAAGTATAAGTACTTGGAGAGGTCCCCACAATCGCCGGATCTAAATATTATGGAACATCTGTGGGGTTGATTGGAACAGCAAGTCAGGAGCTGATTTCCTCCACCGTCGTCTTTGAAAGAGTTAGGACAGGTTTTGATTGAGGAATGACTCAAAATTGCCCAGGATACTGTTCAATTGCTATATGAATTAATTCCTATAAGAATTGGTGCCGTTTTAGTTCCAAATGGAGAACCAACTTCGTATTGAAAATACAAAAATGTCACATAACAAAGTGTTCATATCATTTTGTCTAATCCCTGTACGTAGAAGAATGTCAACAGACGGTGGCCTGCAGTTCTGTGCTTTGTACCTATGGATGTTTTCCAGGAGTCCGTTAGTTTTCCTGTCCTTGAGTGACTTGCAGTAAATGTATCCAACAGGCTAGCACAAGGCTTCCGCATCTTTTAGTACGCAGAGTGATATATTGTTTGGCTTTATGGCTTTTGTTATGTCCAACTCTTTTAGAAGTTTCATTACTTCCTCCCTAAACATGTGGATTTTTAATTGATGTTTGTCGGCCCTCTCGCTCATGTTTTTTTGCCATCATTATATTTTAATTTCTTACCTCCTTAGTCTTCTGTTGTATCCTGGGAGTGCTCTTTGTAGTTATTCCCATCTATTCTTACTTCTCTGTGCCATCCTGAGTGTTCTCTACTTTTTCAATGCTCTCTTACTTCTTAATTTGGCCTCTTTGCATTTTCACATCTCATTAGTATGTAAGATATCTTACATACTAGTGTGCAAATATATTTGCACTTCTCTGTTTATTTCCATGTGATTAAAGTTCCATATGAACAATAACTTTGCAATGGACGTCTATACACTCTCCGTGCCGCCGCTTTCTCTTGGACGTGTATTGTGGCTGGTTCTCTTGTAGCTCTCGTGTACTCACCTAATTGTGGTTGCAGGGGTCGATTCATAGCTCCTGGACCCGCCTCTTCACTGGTCGCTACTAGGTCACTCTTCCTGCTCCATGAGCTTTATCATACCTCTTCTTAAAGCTATGAATTGATCCTGCCTCCACTACATCACTTCCCAAGCTATTCCATTTCCTGACAACTCTGTGACTGAAGAAATACTTCCTAATATCCCTGTAATTCATCTGAGTCTTCAACTTCCAACTGTGTCCCCTTGTTGCTGTGTCCCATCTCTGGAACATTCTGTCTGTCCACCTTGCCAATTCCTCTCAGTATTTTATATGTCGTTATCATGTCCTCCCTATCTCTCCTGTCCTCCAGTGTCGTCAGGTCGATTTCCCTTAACCTCTCCTCGTAGAACATACTCCTTATCTCCGGGACTAGTCTTGTTGCAAACCTTTGCACTTTCTCTAGTTTCTTTACGTGCTTGGCTAGGTGTGGGTTCCAAACTGGTGCTGCATACTCCAATATGGGCCTAACGTACACAGTGTACAGGGTCCTGAACGATTCTTTATTAAATTAATTACACCACGTTTAGTTTTGGTGTCGTGGTGAGAGTAGAAGTGAAGATCGTGTTGGTTGGTAGGTTTTCGATAGACTTTAAAACGAAGTTCATGGTCAGCTTTGCAGAGAAGAACATCAAGGAAAGGAAGAGAGTTGTCGACTTCTTCTTCTAGTGTGAACTGGATTGATGGCTCGACCTGGTTGAGCTTGTGTTGGAGAGCTTGAACGTTGAAGCGTCTGGGAGTTATGATGAGAATGTCGTCACCATAACGGAGCCAGGTGACGGAAGAGGGAATAATAGTGGAAAATCGCTCGGCTTCCAGATGTTCCATGTATAGGTTCGCAAGGACGGCACTAAGTGGCGATCCCATGGGTAGTCCAAAAGTTTGCTGAAAGAGATAATTTTCAAAAGAGATACATGTGAAGCCAACACACAATTCAACGAAGTCGATGAAATCGCTGGCTGGAAGAGGAAGATCAAGTGAGTCGTCAGTTTTCCTGCGTAAGAGATCGATAGCTTATGTAGTAGGTACTTTGGTGAACAGGGATGTTACATCAAGGCTGGAGAGTTTCTTGTTCCTGATGTTGATGTTGCGAATGCGATTGAGAAGGTCACCAGAGTGTTTGAGATGTGCTGGACTGATAGTGCCCAAAAGTTTAGAGAGGTGTTTAGCGAGAATTCCTGAGAGTTGGTGGGGAGCACTGCCTATTCCCGAGGATATGGGCCTCAATGGGATACCTGGTTTGTGCGTCTTTGGCAGAGCGTACATTCTAGCAGGTCTGGGGTTGCTGGGAATGGTGTGTAGAAGTTTCTTCCCTTGTTCCGAGTCCCTCAGAATGCGGCGAGTCTTGTGAAGAAATGTTTTGGTGAGGTTGTCCACTTGGTTTGTTGTGAGAGGTTTGTAGGTATCTGGGTCATTAAGTAGATTAAGCATTTTGTTCCTGTAATCGTCAGTGTTCAAGAGTACGACACCACCTCATTTATCACCGGTGGTAACCCTGATGGTCGTGTCTTCTGCCAAGCACGTTTCCATCATCTTTTCCAATACCTCATTCCAAGTATCTACCTCCACATCCACCACCATCAAGGACATTACCAGTAACAGACAGGACAAGCTTCAATCCACTGCAGGGGTATACACAATCCCTTGTAATGACTGCAGCAAATTATACGTCGGCGAAACATCCAGAGACCTCCAGACACGTATTTCAGAACACCAGTACGCAGGCAGATCTGACGACCCAAGGAATGCCTGTGTTCAACACCGAAATTCACACAACCATTTAATCAACTACAGAAACGCAAGACTTATCGCCAGAGAAGACAACACTCAATACCGAAAAATCCTGGAGTCATCACTTATATGTATATCCAACAACTTCAACCAGAACAACGGGTTCTACAACATAGCAGAACCCCTTGCCAAGAAACTTCTTCATCGCTATCCCACATAAGAACATAAGAATGAAGGAACACTGCAAATGGTCTACTCATATACTTGCCCAATCTCTTTTTAAAGCAACCCAAGGTTCTAGACTGTCACCGTACTCGGAAGATCGTCACATGCAACATTCCCCACCTGACTCCATCCTATATATACTCTTGTACCTTTCACCCAGGTAGATCTGTTTGTGATTTGATAAAGCCCACTGTGTGGGCGAAACGTTGTCAGTAAAGGATCACATTATACTGCTTATGTGTTCATATTTCCATTGTGTCTGTATTTTATACCATTTATTTCCCCCTAGACTGTACTCCTTCTGCGGTCTTCTTTGCCCTTCCCCAATCCTCATGACTTTGCACTTGGTGGGTTGAACTCCAGGAGCCAATTGCTGGACCAGGCTTACAGCCTGTCCAGATCCCTTTGTAGTTCTGCCTGGTCCTCGTCCGATTGAATTCTTCTCATCAACTTCACATCATCTGCAAACAGGGACACTTCAGAGTCTATTCCTTCCGTCATGTCGTTCACAAATACCAGAAACAGCACCGGTCCTAGGACTGACCCCTGTGGAACCCCACTCGTCACAGGCTCCCACTCTGACACCTCGCCACGTACCATGACTCGCTGCTGTCTTCCTGTGTGTGAGTGTGTGTGTGTGTGCGTGCGTGTGTGCCTGTGTGTGGGTACTCACCTAGTTGTGCTCACCTAGTTGTGGTTGCAGGGGTCGAGTGATAGCTCCTGGCTCCGCCTCTCAACTGGCCGCTACTGGGACACTCTCCCTTCGCCATGAGCCTTATCACACTTCTTCTTGAAGCTATGAATGGATCTTGCCTCCACTACATCACTTCCCAAGCTATTCCACTCCCTGACCACTCTGTGACTGAAGAAATACTTTGTGTGTATTAGTTACCATTTTGTCCTAGGCACATGTCGATTAGACACTAGGCCTGTTGTATATATGTGTGTGTGTGTGTTGACTGGCCAATAGAAAACTGATCTTGTACAATCTGTTCTTCTCGTTGAGAATATAATGCAATTAGCATATAATATAATACCCTCCGACCTTGTATGTGGTCCGGATGTGACCTCCTCCAGCCGCATACTTTACCCACACAACCTCTTCAAATTTGAGAGAGAGAGAGAGAGAGAGAGAGAGAGAGAGAGAGAGAGAGAGAGAGAGAGAGAGAGAGAGAGAGTGAGAGAGAGAGTGAGTGAGTGTGAGAGAGAGAGTGAGAGTGAGAGAGAGAGAGATCCAAGCGTCATTATATTCCTCGCTTACTGCGGGATAAAATTGTAATAAAAATTATTTCAACTTACCAGATTTCGATATTTCAGACATTAAAAAAGTGATAATACAAAATATGAATGCGAAAAAAAAAAAAAAAAGATATAACACAAGCCATTTGTTATGGAGGTGAAAACGAATGACGATCAAATTTTTTATAATTTCTGAGACGCGCCTATTTGTCAGCACCTCCAAGAGGCGGCAAGAATAAGGGTAACAAATTTATTACCGCGGTCTATATTGACGATGGCGTTTTTAAGAAAAGTGGAACGAATTTCATTTAATCCCTGTTGAAAAAAGTGAAACACTGTGGGTTCTTAAAATAACATATGTAGCACTGGACGATGTGAATGATGACAGGACATCAATGAATGATGACAGGACATCTATGAATGATGACAGGACATCAATGAATGATAGGACACCAATGAATGATAGGACATCAATAAATGATGATATGACATCAATGAATGATGATAGGACATCAATGAATGATGATAGGACATCAAAGAATGATGACAGGACATCAAAGAATGATGACAGGACATCAATGAATGATGACAGGACATCAATGAATGATGACAGGACATCAATGAATGATGACAGGACATCTATGAATGATGACAGGACATCTATAAATGATGACAGGACATCAATGAATGAGGACAGGACATCAATGAATGATGACAGGACATCTATGAATGACAGGATATCCATGAATGATGACAGGACATCAATGAATGATTACAAGACATCAATGAATGAAGACAGGACATCAATGAATGATGACAGGACATCAATGAATGATGACAGGACATCAATGAATGATGACAGGACATCAATGAATGATGACAGGACATCAATGAATGATGACAGGACATCAATGAATGATGACAGGACATCAATGAATGAAGACAGGACATCAATGAATGAAGACAGGACATCAATGAATGATGACAGGACATCAATGAATGATGACAGGACATCAATGAATGATGACAGGACATCAATGAATGATGACAGGACATCTATGAATGATGACAGGACATCAATGAATGATGACAGGACATCTATGAATGATGACAGGACATCAATGAATGATGACAGGACATCAATGAATGATGACAGGACATCAATGAATGATGACAGAACATCAATGATTGATGACAAAACATCAATGAATGATGACAGAACATCAATGAATGATGACAGGACATCAATGAATGATGACAGGACATCTATGAATGACAGGATATCCATGAATGATGACAGGACATCAATGAATGATGATAGGACATCAATGAATGATGATAGGACATCTATGAATGATGACAGGACATCTGTGAATGATGACAGGACATCTGTGAATGATGACAGGACATCTGTGAATGATGACAGGACATCTATGAATGATGACAGGACATCTGTGAATGATGACAGGACATCTGTGAATGATGATAGGACATCAATGAATGATGACAGGACATCTATGAATGATGACAGGACATCTGTGAATGATGACAGGACATCTGTGAATGATGACAGGACATCTGTGAATGATGACAGGACATCTATGAATGATGACAAAACATCTATGAATGATGAAATGTATTATGATGAACACTGAAAGGCCACTGTAATATGCACACCATGAGGTGTACTCACCTATTTGTGGTTGCAGGGGTCGACACTCAGCTCCTGGCCCCGCCTCTTCACTGATCACTACTAGGTCCTCTCTCTCCCTGCTCAATGAGCTTTATCTTACCTCGTCTTAAAGCTATGTGTGATTCCTGCCTTCACTACCTCATTGTCTAGACTATTCCACTTCCTGACAACTCTGTGACAGAAGAAATACTTCCTAACATCCCTATGACTCATCTGAGTCTTCAACTTCCAATTGTGACCTCTTGTTTCTGTGTTCCATCCCTGGAACATCCTGTCTCTGTCCACCTTATTTATTCCTCGCAATATTTTGTATGTCGTTATCATGTCTCCCCTAACCCTCCTATCCGCCAGTGTCGTCAGGCCTATCTTCGTAGAACATTCTCCTTAACTTTGGAACTAGCCTTGTTGCAAACCTGCGTGTGTGTGTGAGGTTTGTGTGTGTGGCGTGTGTGGCGTGTGTGGCGTGTGTGGCGTGTGTGGTGTGTGTGGTGTGTGTGGTGTGTGTGGTGTGTGTGGTGTGTGTGGTGTGTGTGGTGTGTGTGGTGTGTGTGGTGTGTGGTGTGTGTGTGTGTGTGTGTGTGTGTGTGTATGTTTGCATGTCTCACTTTATATGCTCAGACTTTACATCAATCCCAATTTTAGGTATAAACGTTTTTTAGACTAGGTGTCAACAGGTGGTGACAACCAGCCTTAATGACCCTCTGTAGTCCATAGGCTTTAGAAAGCCAAATTATTCAACCAGATGCGAAACACAGGTTATATTCACCGCGAGGTGAATGTCTCTCATAAGAACCTAAGAGGGGAAGAACACTGCTGAAGGCCTACTGGACCATACAAGTCCTTATCAAAACCACATATTCTGATTTCTACCCAAAATCGTCTATGTCAATCTGTTTTCTCTGGGATTAAATCAATTTAGGTTTTAAACACAATTAACCAGCCTAAAAAGTACCTAAAAAGTCCTTAAAAAGCAAACTAGAATTAATGAATAAATCTGAATATATTAAAACTTATGTTGCATTTAGCAGTTTAAATTTTTTTACGAAACTGACTACTCCAAGAGTTTGAAAAAGTTAGAAGCAATAAAAGAGAGACTTTACTAATAAAAGAAAGAATGCAGTGCTAAATAAATATTCAATGAGGCATTTTTTTGAGTATTTACATTGTAAGGAAATTATCATTGTGATAATTACCATATTTATGGAATATACAAAACTGATAAGATGAAGAATTAGACACATGTGCAACATCTAGATATCTTTGTTGTAGACGTTTCGCCCTCCAGTGGCTTTATCAATACAAAATCAATGACAATGTGAAGACGTGGTAATGAGTCCTTCAGTCTTGCAGGTGGTGAAGAGCACAGTAGTCTTGAAGACTGATTACCTCATCTTTTGTTTATAGTTCTACTGTCTTCCCATTATGTTCATGAATTTTTATTGATAAATCCACTGGATGGCGAAAAGTCTACAGTAAAGATTCCCAGATGTTTCACATGTGTCTAATTCTTGAACCTGATTTTAAGTAACAAACGAGTTAAGAAAATCAAGCTGCAAAACAAGTTTTTATTAAGACAACGTTTCGCTCTATGATTCCCAATAAAAACGTTTCCTTCAACGTCCAACTTTCACTGTTATCGGCAGTTGCGTCAAAAACGTGAGACAGAAACGAAATATTCAGTTGCGTTCCACATGTCATCGAAAAAACGTAACAAAAAAAAAAAAACCTTAATTGACAAATAAATTGAAAATGGCGGAAATAAATGCCCCGCAGAGGCGGTTCCAACACAGGAAACACATCAAATAATGGATGTATTTTTTACACAGCTGAATTTGCTTGCTAACGAGTTAGCATACAAGCTTTTTTTTTATATATAAAAAATAGAGAGCTTGTATAATAAAAGGGTGTCAGATAGGATTACCTATCCTACATTGTACTTCAAAACCTTTATCGAAAGAGGAAACGAAATGTGCTATTCAAGGAACACCAATAGAAAGCAAACAGCACACAGAGATAATAAACAATTAAATCTAAACAACACAAAGACGAAGAACCGAGCCCCAAACACCGTCAGTAGAAAGCAACAAGTCCCAAACAACAGCAGGAGGAAGCAAAAAGCAACACCAGGATGTAGCAACAAAAGCCAAATACCACCAAAAAGGAAGGAATGAGCAAGAACACCAAGAGGAAGCAATAAACAATGAAAAGAGGAAGCAGCATGCACAACACAAGGAACAAGAACACTCACACGACCAGCAACAAACAACAAGGACATTCACACGATCAGCAACAAACAACAAGGACATTCACACGACCAGCAACAAACAACAATACCACTCACACGACCAGCAACAAGGACATACACAGCCAGCACAAGCAACAAGAACACTCACACGACCAGCACAAGCAACAAGAACACCCACACGACCAGCACAAGCAACAAGAACACTCACACGACCAGCACAAGCAACAAGAACACCCACACGATCACCAACAAGAACACCCACATGACCAGCACAAGCAACGAGAACACTCACACGACCAGCACAAGCAACAAGAACACCCACACGACCAGCACAAGCAACAAGAACACCCACACAATCACCAACAAGAACAAACACACGACCAGCACAAGCAACAAGAACACCCACACGACCACCAACAAGAACACCCACATGACCAGCACAAACAACAAGAACACCCACACGATCACCAACAAGAACACCCACACGACCAGCACAAGCAAAAAGAACACCCACACGATGAGCACAAGCAACAAGAACACCCACACGACCACCAACAAGAACACCCACAGGACCAGCACAAGCAACAAGAACACCCACACGACCAGCACAAGCAACAAGAACACCCACACGACCACCAACAAGAACACCCACACGACCACCAACAAGAACACCCACACGACCAGCACAAGCAACAAGAACACCCACACGACCAGCACAAGCAACAAGAACACCCACACGACCACCAACAAGAACACCCACACGACCACCAACAAGAACACCCACACGACCAGCACAAGCAACAAGAACACCCACACGATTAGCACAAGCAACAAGAACACCCACACGACCACCAACAAGAACACCCACACGACCACCAACAAGAACACCCACACGACCACCAACAAGAACACCCACACGACCACCAACAAGAACACCCACACGACCACCAACAAGAACACCCACACAACCACCAACAAGAACACCCACACGACCACCAACAAGAACACCCACACGACCACCAACAAGAACACCCACACGGCCAGCACAAGCAACAAGAACACCCACACGACCACCAACAAGAACACCCACACGACCAGTACAAGCAACAAGAACACCCAAACGACCACCAACAAGAACACCCACACGGCCAGCACAAGCAACAAGAACACCCACACGGCTAGCACAAGCAACAAGAACACCCACACGACCAGCACAAGCAACAAGAACACCCACACGACCAGCAAAAGCAACAAGAACACCCACGACCACCAACAAGAACACCCACACGCCCAGCACAAGCAACAAGAACACCCACACGACCAGCACAAGCAACAAGAACACCCACCACCAACAAGAACACCACAGCCCAGCACAAGCAACAAGAACACCCACACGGCCAGCACAAGCAACAAGAACACCCACACGACCAGCACAAGCAACAAGAACACCACGACCACCAACAAGAACACCGACACGCCAGCACAAGCAACAAGAACACCCACACGACCAGCACAAGCAACAAGAACACCCACACGACCAGCACAAGCAACAAAAACACCCACACGACCAGCACAAGCAACAAGAACACCCACACGACCAGCACAAGCAACAAGAACACCCACACGACCAGCACAAGCAACAAGAACACCCACACGACCACCAACAAGAACACCCACACGCCCAGCACAAGCAACAAGAACACCCACACGACCACCAACAAGAATACCCACACGACCAGCACAAGCAACAAGAACACCCACACGACCAGCACAAGCAACAAGAACACCCACACGACCAGCACAAGCAACAAGAACACCCACACGACCAGCACAAGCAACAAGAATACCCACACGACCAGCACAAGAAACAAGAACACCCACACGACCACCAACAAGAACACCCACACGACCAGTACAAGCAACAAGAACACCCACACGACCACCAACAAGAACACCCACACGCCCAGCACAAGCAACAAGAACACCCACACGCCCAGCACAAGCAACAAGAACACCCACACGACCACCAACAAGAACACCCACACGACCAGCACAATGAGGACCTATGTGCCGTGCACATCTCCCAGTGTGACATGAAATATGGAGGAGCACTGCAGGGAGAGTCCCACTGGTCATCCTCAAGATTACTCAGGTCTCATGCCTCGTCTGGGAGGAAGGGTGGCTACTGGTAGGAGGGAGGCAGGTGGATGGAAGTAAGGAATAAGGGAGGATACTGATGGAAGGAAGGAAGGAGGCAGGTGAAGGGATGGAGGGAAGAGAATTTGGTAGGAGGGAGGAAGGCTGGTGGAGGGAGGAAAGACTGGAGTACGGAGAGAAGGCTGATGGAGGGCTATTTGGGAGAGGAAGATCGTTGGAAGAATTGAGAAAAGCTAGTGGAAAGAAGGAGGTAGGCTGATGGAGAGAGGGAGGCTGATGGAGAGAGGGAGGCTGGTGGAGAGAGGGAGGCTGATGGAGGGTTGGAATCCATAGGATGGAAGGAGGGATGCAATTAGAGGGAAACAAGGAGTAAATAATCGGGAAGTAAATAGAGGACATGAAAATTCACATCGAGACGATCTCATGAAGACTATCCACTATTTTCTTCATTGCGTACTATCTACCTTTTCAAAAAATGGTTTAGAAAAGGAGAGTAAAGAAGAAGGCTCTCTCCCTACCCTTCACTTCGTTGGTCCAGTGCTAGCATGAAATAGGTGAAAAACACATCACATCATAATGAAAAAAAAAGAGTATTGATTTTATAGATGAGATAAGTGTGGAGGGAAAGTACAGTATTACTTTTATAAGTAATTACAGATGCTCCTCTAATTCCATCCACAGAACTGTATCTGCTGCTAGTTCTGCTCTTGGACACACTTATTTCAAACTCTAAATACTGCGTTACACATTGACGTAAACAACTGGATATATTGAGCAGTTTCTCAACTGCCGAAGGAATGTCGGTAGCCACTACCTGTAAGAGGACTTAAGATTTATAGGTTACCTGTTGCCATTTTCCGGGGTTATGGTTCCCACGACCCGGTCCCAGACCAGACTGAATTCAATGATACCGAAGTGCACTTCCAGCTGGCTGGCTTTTTAAAAGACTGAAAATATTTTTCTGCGTCTCCTTCAGTCTTGACCGTGCCAGTGCTTCAGAGCCCTCATAAGAAGCCAGTGCTTCACAACCCTCATAAGACGCCAGTGCTTCACAACCCTCATAAGACGCCAGTGCTTTACAACCCTCATACAATGCCAGTGCTTCACAACCCTCATAAGACGCCAGTGTTTCACAACCCTCATAAGACGCCAGTGCTTCACAACCCTCATAAGACGCCAGTGCTTCACAACCCTCATAAGACGTCAGTGTTTCACAACCCTCATAAGACGCCAGTGCTTCACAACCCTCATAAGACGCCAGTGCTTCACAACCCTCATAAGACGCCAGTGCTTCACAACCCTCATAAGACGCCAGTGCTTCACAACTCTCATAGGACGCCAGTGCTTCAAAACCCTCATAAGACGCCAGTGCTTCACAACCCTCATAAGACGCCAGTGCTTCACAACCCTCATAAGACGTCGTTACCCAAATACGTTTTAACTTACCACGGAGCCTTGGGCACTTTTTTCCTTCTAATTATATCACAGCGAACTCAAAAAGGCCTTAATACCTGGGAGATTAATAGTAGAAGGGAGGCTCGTTGAGGGAGGATAGGGAGGGAAGGTGGAAAGTTTGTAGAGGGGAGTAGGGTGGGAGATTTAGGGAGGTTGGTAGAGGAACGATTGATGGCTGGTGGAGTGAAGGATGGAGTCTAGTGGAGGTAATGGAGAATAGTGGAGGTTGACAAGGATAATGATGGAGGAAGGGAGAGAGACTTGTGGAGAGAGGGAGGGAAGGAAACTAGTGAGGGGAGGGAAGGAGGCTGGTGGTGGGAGAGAGGGAGATTAATAAAGGGAGTTTAATAAGGGTTGCTGGCGAAGGAAGCTGGTGAAGGGAGAGGAGAAAATGGGAAACAGAGAAGTAGGGAGAGAGAGAGAGAGAGAGAGAGAGAGAGAGAGAGAGAGAGAGAGAGAGAGAGAGAGAGAGAGAGAGAGAGAGAGAGAAGAGAGAGAGAGAGAGAGAATATATGCACTGTCAATAAGAATAGAATAAGAAAGAGAAACTGGGCGACAACTTGTCAAGTTTGGTAAGTGACTGTCTGCCTGTGTCTGTCTATATCTCATCTTTCCACTACTTATTTATGTTGTACAATTACCAGTTAATGTCCTTCCTGACACCTTTACTTCTCTGTTATTCAAGGAAAATCTGACGATATTTTTTTCTGGACACTAATTATTGGCATGCCAACTTTGACCTTTTTAGAGTAATTACCTAATATATTTGCTGTGGTAAAGCTTTTGAATCTCTCCCCTCAAGGGAGGTGCCGGTGGGGTCAAAGGGGGGCTGATGATCCCCAAAACTAATTCCGTCCTCCGTATCCTTGGACTGAACTTGGTTGCCTCCTACTCCCCCAAGAAATGTATAACCTTCACGGGTTTGTATTTCCCCGATAATTATTTTTTAACACGTCGGCCGTCTCCCACCGAGGCAGGGTGACCACCGAGGCAGGGTGACCACCGAGGCAGGGTGACCCGAAAAGAAAGAAAATCCCTAAAAAGAAAGAAAATACTTTCATCATCATTCCACACTTTCACCTCACTCATACATAATCACTGTCTTTGCAGAGGCGATCAGATACGACAGTTTAGAAGTCCCCCCAAACTGCCAATATCCTAAACCCCTCCTTTAAAGTGCAAGCATTGTACTTCTCATTTCCAGGACTCAAGGCCGGCTAACCGGTTTCCCTGAATCTCCGTTAATTTAATAACAATAAAAGCATGCTCCTTTGCTCGCCAGTAACCTTTTGGCCTGGTGGCAAAAGCTCTCGCTTCACACGGTGAATGTCCGGGTTCGATTCCCGGCGGGGTGAAAACATTAGACGTGTTTCCTTACACTGGTTGTCTATGTTCACCCATTAGTAAAATGGGTACCTGGGTGTTAGTCGACTGGTGTGGGTCGCATCCTGGGACAAAACTGATCTAATTTGCCCGAAATGTTCAGCATAACATTAGTATGTCATTGATGTCAACTAGGCCTGTATACCTTGTACATGTACTTGTAGTAAATAAAATTATTATTATTATTTTTGATGTGGTTTTTCTACTATTTTAATTAGTGTGAACTTATCATACACTATTCCTCCTACACGCTGCTTCTACATCATTACTGTCCTGCTTTCTAAAGTATTTCCTAATTCTTCCTCTTATCTGGTAATTGAGTTTATTTTCTTGGCTTCTCCTGTGGACTCTTAGTCCGCTTCTTGATCGCAGCTCTTAAATAGAAAGGAAATCTGGATATCTTTTCAGCAGTGTCTTTTCTATTACGTCACTGCGACCGATAGCGACAGGGAGAGCAAGAGAGAAATTTGGTCAAGGCATTTTTAGATAAGGAGTAACGAAAATCAGGTCATGTCACTCGTGTTCTGAAGAGGAGCGAGTCGATAATAACCTGGCAGAAGAAAGCAGTGTTGATGCCGATACAACATCACGGAGTTTGGTACGGTTGGAAAAAGAAGAAATAGTTTCGGAAGGGTATTTGCCTTAGGAGATGATTAGGGTTTCTAACATGACATTAAAGAGCGTTGTTAGTGTAAGGTCCTACACTCTGCATCACAGCCACCAGTAGCAGCGTCCACGACACAGCAGCACTAGTAGCAGTAGCCCTGGGAGCGAGCCAGGTCCCACTAGAGTTCAAGATGAGCAGAAAATGAACTCAGGAGGTATCAGTGGCAGAGAGAGAGAGAGAGAGAGAGAGAGAGAGAGAGAGAGAGAGAGAGAGAGAGAGAAAATACCGAACCATTTTATCTTGTAGTGGGTTAACTTGAGAAAACGAGAGTAAAGTTAGTGTTACACTATTTGTTCAGAACTAGTGTCTGCACTAGGAAAGTAGGATGACGGGGAAAAAGAAAGTCCTCTTATATGAGGGTGAGCGAAGTTTATGGAATTAGAAAGATAACCAAAATGGGAGAAATAACAGCAAATTTTTAGATATCATTTCGAGAAGCTGAGGAATAGAGAAGCGAGAACTTTTCTAAACAGACTGTTCACCACTCACGAAATCATACTGACACTACTGCAAACAAATCACGACTCCCTCGCCATGAGTTCAAACCCCACCCATCCCTTGTTTTTTTTTTTTTTCAGACTGTTCATGCAGGGTCAATTTATTGTGCACAGAACCATAGCTAAGAACTTCAAGAATAGGTAGCAGGAAGATAGAGTCAAATAAAGCTTTAAACATGTTAGTTATGTCAAGATAGCCAAGAATAACAAATAGAGATTGAAAGCGAGTAGTGTGGATAGAGCAAATGCACCGCCTACTTGACGATGTAAGAGAAAATAGTGAGATTTAGAACATATTTAGAAAATAGTGAGATTTAGAACACTTTCAAAACAACAATAATAATAAATAACAATAATTATTATTATTGTTATTTATTATTAGGTATGGTGGTGATGATTACGCATTTCCCATAGTCTGCAAGAAGACTAATCAACATCTCAAATAGAAGTTTATCCCGTTTAAAACTAGTAAAATGTCTCAGTGGTTTACGACTTCAAAGATGTCACTTAGTTCTCACCTTCAATTTGAGCAAAAAGTAAATACTACTTTTATATACGCACTGCGTATATTTCAATGTATTTTTATTCAATGGAAAGTTTCTAAATAAACACGTGGATGTATTATGGGAAGCTACCAACCCCTGTGTTTAAAAAAAACTTCGCATGGACTTATTTGAGAAAATCCTTCTCCACTAAATTGAATGCAGGATCAGGAAGATTTGAACTTCTCTAAGAAAATGAACAGCAACTATATTATATGTTACCCAAGAAATCAACCAACATGTCAAATTATACACATTTTTAATAAACATTCTTTAAAAAATATCCAGTCTGTAATCCTTTATTTCTATCATTACGCATCAGTACCCTCCCTGAATCAGGAAAAACATTTACCCAAACAATATTTGTCAAACTCGAGATCCCAGTTTGATTTAGCCAAGCTGACCTCACTAAACTTAACTAAATCTACCATAAATAATAAATTTCAAACAAGTGAATAATGCTCCAGCAACTGAATTAATCATTTCTTTCCATCCACAGATTGAGAAAAACAGCAAAGGCGTCACAGAGATGATCTGTTTCGCCAAATGGGGAAATTCATCTCAAAAAGAGAAGCACAACAAGACTGTACTTAAGCAGCACTAATTAGTACACAAATAACTCGCTCATAGGAAAGACAATGGTCCAAGTCAGACCGAAACGTCGTCCTAGGCTTCACTCTCCCATGTGTGGGTTAACTGTGTATTGTTCCACTCACTGTATTGAGCCCTTATGTTCATCACTAATTAGTTTCCGTGGGTAAGATAGTCATAATCTTATAAATATAATAAACATTAAAGATCAATTACACATTCACAGGAAAACTCTGCCATTTTCAACATGTGATATCTGGTAACCACACCATAAATGATACAGTGCCCAGCTTCTGTATTTTAAAAAGGACATCTCAAAACAGATACATTGCCAATTTCACTACAAAGAATTACATACCAGCTCTTGATTTCAGGAGAAATGCACCAGTTACTTGACATTTTCCTTGCCTCAGTGAGATGTATTCAAACCATACCACGATCAGAGAGTCTCAAAATTCCAGACCGTCGCGTTAGACTCTCTGATCGTGGGTTCTAACCCCACCCGTGGTATGGTTTGTTTGCAATCGTGTCATTACGATTTCGTGAAGTGTTTTCTGTCTTTATTTACAAGTGGGTTTCCTTCAACCATTGTCAAGTATTCATTGACACTTTGGCAAGTATTCATTGACACTTTGATGCTACAGTGATGCCTCAGGGTACATACACTGAGATATATGCTCCTCATAGTGTATATACACTCAAAGATATGCACTTCACTGTGCAAATACACCCGAAAGATATTCAACTTAGCACATATACACTAATATATACAATAAAATCACAGTAAACAGGTGATATCACAATATGCAGAACAACCCAAATTTCAAGCGCTTTCGTGACTTCTCACATTATAGTTCCTTGATAATGTGAGAAGTCACGAAAGCACTTGAAATTTCGCTCTGCTTTCACAGTGGTTGTTGTTCTGCACACCAAGATATGTATACCTCATCTCACTGTATATGCAGTGAGAGATGTAAATCTCTCAGTGTAAGGCTACTGAAAGACACCCACCTCACCGTGTGTATACAATGAGACATGTAATCTTGGGTAAATACTCAGAGATGTACCTCAGTTCACATCCATTACTTCTTAAGGTGTATATTAATCGTGAATAGGTACGTGGGTATTAGGTTAGTCAGGAAACAGGACACGAGACTTAGTCATATGTTAACCAGCATCTGACCGAGGCCTTCCGCTGGCTTACCGGTCCACCCCTTTAAAATTAAGGTTATAATTACAACCATTTATTTTTTTCTCGATTATCGTGAATATACATATTTATTTTTTTAAACTGTTAAATTATTTATTCTTTGTAAACATAAATTAGGTTCAACCTCAATAATCTGTCGTGGGCAGTTAATTATTTTATATTTATATTAGTAAAATTTTAACAAAACTTAACTCTTCAGATTTATTATTTTTCGCCTTTCTCAAAGGTTTCTTTAATGGAGCGTATAAAAGACAAAGGCGCTGCCAGCCACCAGCCGCAGGCGTCATTGGGGTCAAAATACGGGAAACAGTTTAGCGGGATGACCAATTTGTGTCACGGTCAGCGTCTCGTTACCTTACGTTACCCCTCACCCCTGACCCCACCTCACGGGGACGTGCATTCCAGCCTCCTCCTCTCCTCTCCCTTCCTCATAAGAAAATTAGAGAGGAGGAAGACTGCAGCAGGCCCACTGGCCCAAACTAGGCAGGTCCTCCTCGAACGCAAACCCACTAACACAAATATTTCACCCGTGTTACCCAAAAAAATAAGAGTTGTTAACCCTATTAACTCGTGTGCAAGTCCCACTCAACTCCAACCCCTCTCACTCATGTATTTATCTAACCTCAATTTGAAGCTACCCTTCCCTATGGTGTTGAGAAATATACCTAATTGGAAGAATCTATTTATAGCCACCTGGCCGAGTGGTTAACGCACTGGCCTTTGAGTTTTAAGACTCACTTGCCATGGGATCAATTACAATTACGCGTTCCCATATAATGTAGCAGCACACTGCGGGTGTATCTATTTTTGTCAAAAAAAAAAACATGAAAAAGGGTCCCGCTCAAGGGAAATCTACCCTAACACTCCTTTCCCTTTAAGTCCCGCTCAAGGTGAACTTACTCTCCACCTCCGTCCCTTCAGGTCCCTCCCCGGGGGATCGTACCCTCCCCGTCCATGAGGACATGTTTCTGACCCTAATCTCGTCTCATGGGGCCATAATCCCTCAGCCTCACCCCTCGGGGATATGTTCGCTCTACCCCAGCCTCACCCCTTGAGGATGTTCTCGCTCTACCCCAGCCTCACCCCTTGAGGATGTGCTCGCTCTACCCCAGCCTCACCCCTTGAGGATGTGCTCGCTCTACCCCAGCCTCACCCCTTGAGGATGTGCTCGCTCTACCCCAGCCTCACCCCTTGAGGATGTGCTCGCTCTACCCCAGCCTCACCCCTTGAGGATGTGTTCGCTCTACCATAGCCTCACCCCTTGAGGATGTTCTCGCTCTACCCCAGCCTCACCCCTTGAGGATGTGCTCGCTCTACCCCAGCCTCACCCCTTGAGGATGTGCTCGCTCTACCCCAGCCTCAACCCTTGAGGATGTGCTCGCTCTACCCCAGCCTCACCCCACGAGGATGCGCTCGCTCTACCCCAGCCTCACCCCACGAGGATGCGCTCGCTCTACCCCAGCCTCACCCCACAAGAATGCGCTCGCTCTACCCCAGCCTCACCCCACAAGAATGCGCTCGCTCTACCCCAGCCTCACCCCACGAGGATGTGCTCGCTCTACCCCAGCCTCACCCCCACGAGGATGTGCTCGCTCTACTCCAGCCTCACCCCACGAGGATGTGCTCGCTCTACCCCAGTCTCACCCCACGAGGATGTGCTCGCTCTACCCCAGCCTCACCCCCACGTGGATGCGCTCACTCTACCCCAGTCTCACCCCACGAGGATGTGCTCGCTCTACCCCAGTCTCACCCCACGAGGATGTGCTCGCTCTACCCCAGCCTCACCCCACGAGGATGTGCTCGCTCTACCCCAGCCTCACCCCACGAGGATGCGCTCAATCTACCCCAGCCTCACCCCACGAGGATGTGCTCGCTCTACCCCAGTCTCACCCCACGAGGATGTGCTCGCTCTACCCCAGCCTCACCCCCACGTGGATGCGCTCACTCTACCCCAGCCTCACCCCACGAGGATGTGCTCGCTCTACCCCAGCCTCACCCCACGAGGATGTGCTCGCTCTACCCCAGCCTCACCCCACGAGGATGTGCTCGCTCTACCCCAGCCTCACCCCACGAGGATGTGCTCGCTCTACCCCAGCCTCACCCCACGAGGATGTGCTCTCTCTACCCCATCCTCACCCCACGAGGATGCGCTCGCTCTACCCCAGTCTCACCCCACGAGGATGTGCTCGCTCTACCCCAGCCTCACCCCACGAGGATGTGCTCGCTCTACCCCAGCCTCACCCCACGAGGATGTGCTCGCTCTACTCCAGCCTCACCCCACGAGGGTGCGGTCACTCTACCCCAGCCTCACCCCACGAGATGGGTCCTGGAGTAAAGCTAGTAGAATACTTTCGACCCTTTGGAAGGTACTTGCCCCTTCCTAGCTTCACCCCAGCTCCGTCCTCTACTCTTACTCACCCCACTAGCACGTAATCGCCCTGCCTCTACCTTATCTGGCTCTGGAGGACCCAGAGACTGCCTTAACTATCCTTGACACAAAGCTTTTGGCTAAATCTTCCGATTCTATTAACGCTGACGCTACTTGGTAACTATAGACCTATTTTACGATACCTAGGAGCTGATCGTGCACACACACACACACACACACACACACACACACACGCACACACACGCACACACACACACACACACCCCGGTGGCCTAGTGGGTAAAAGCTCTTGCTTCACGCACGGAGGGGCCGGGTTCAATTCCCGGTGGGGCAGAAACATTTCGAAGTGTTTCCTTACATACACATACACACACACATATATACAACAGGCCTAGTGTCTAATTGACATGTGCCTAGGACAAAATGGTAACTAACCGACCTTTCTGCTGCTATCACAGTCCCCACATAATGGAGACACTAATGGTTATCTTGCGTTATTCATCTCTCCCAGTTCGTATACCAGTTGACTTTATTTGTACAGTAATTAAGGCTCATGAATCAGTTTAACTCGCTTTTTGGTCAATAAATTCTATAACCCTCAGGAGAGACTAATCAACCAGGTCGTTTTCGCCCTATGCAATTTATTAGTTTGATAGTTTAATAGTCCATCAGCTCTATGTGGGGCATTTAGGCTGTGCTCCAGCACTCGAGAAAATTTTTAATCTCTAAAATAAATAGTGAAGTAAACTTTCACTGTATATTCACGGAGATATACACACCTCTCGGTGAATATACCCCTGAGAGAAGCACTCGTCTCAGTATACCGTATACACATAGGTTTATACGTATTGGAGTAAATACAGATACACATTTCCCGGTGTATGTACCCTGTGACTGGCGTACCTAACCTGTCGTAATACCGAGAGGTCTGGCTTTGTTAAGAAATTAAGCTTTTGTAGGGACATAGTTTCACTCACAGAATAGCATGATATAGCCTGAGTGAAACGTTGTACCAATAAAACTTGTTCTGCATATTGGTATACACTGTGGCTTCTGTCATGCCTTATTCGTCATCATGTATGATAACGCTAATAACTGCCAGTTACTAGCGAATCAGTTCGTGACTTTATTTACTAACTTCATAAATTGACTTACTACTGTAGTAGCAGATAACAGATGCAGCACAATCATGGTCAATAATGTATCAAGCTAATCATTTCTACATACAATCCCATCATACGAATTCATGAATCATGTTACTCACTGTTAAGCAAATACGTCACGCAAAGTTATGAATCATATTCAGTACTAACCCACAGTGAGACACTCGGGAGACTGATTGATCGCTATATTTCGACTCCCTTCTGGGATCCTCTTCAGCAGATGCTGAAGAGGATCCCAGTTGGGTGTTGAATTTAACTTTAACATGATATGGAAGGGAAATATCAGATGGTAAATTAGTCCTTCTATCCGCTTATACAGGATGAGGTTTGTGATGCATACTCATACTAACATCATTAATATGCATGATTTTTGTATACATGGTATGTTAGCATAGTATTGTTTCTAGGGGAAAAACATATGTTTACTTAATTAGCAAGATGTAACCAGCCTGCATACTCAAAGTCAACCTTATACAAAAACAAGAATAAGCATGGAACTGAAATGTACTTATCTAACTGGGAGAAAAAGGCAAAAAATCATGTCAAAATTTGAGATACATTGTGATATGCAGGTTAGATTTCTCAGCAGCGCTCTGATTCGCACTTAGATCGACTGTACAGTGCTGCTGTCTGTAGCACAGGACGACTACCAAAGTCCAATAAACAAGGTTGGCAGAGATGATATGGTTTACGAGGGTAAATAGACCTGCCTTATATAGGGCCCATGAACATCCATAACAGATCATTAAACACCCTCAAACATATATATATATATATATATATATATATATATATATATATATATATATATATATATATATATATATATATATATATATATATATTATTGTAACCACGAACGAGTGGTATTGATCAATAACAACACTGCACTAGCCAGGGGCCGAACCCATGCTGCTTTGGCCCTCCTCATGGGAGCAAAAATACATGACGCCTTAGACCACTGAACCACACAATCCTTAAGAGTAGCGCATCCAGTTGAACTGGATGTTGTACTCGCTACCCAAGGACATACGGTGGTGTGGACGCCTCTAAGCTAATTTAATTCTACTCCCTGTTTTTTGTACAAGCTCAACAAGCAGTATATTATAATATTTTAACCACGAACGAGTAGTATTAATCAATAACAACACTGCACTAGCCAGGGGCCGAACCCATGCTGTTTGGGCCCGCCTTATGGTGAGCGAATATATTCAACGCACCAACCATCACCCACCGAGGCAGGGTGACCTAAAACGTAAAATGAAAGTTTTTCTTTTTACATTTAGTAATTTATACAGGAGAAGGGGTTACTAGCCTCTTGTTCCCGGCATTTTAGTCGCCTCTTACGACATGTATGGCTTACAGGGAAAGAATGTCTAATTGTTTTCATAATTTTATGCTATATATATATATATATATATACAACACACACACACATTATCTCTCATTTTACAGCAGGATTCGAACCTGCGCACATTTCATCAAATTACACAATAACTGTGATTAGTGATATTTTTTTTATATCAGGTATGAGGATAATTAACGGTAGAGGTAGCAGTACCGTAACCTGAGGTACCTAACTTTTAAAATTACAGAAACTTCTTTTATTTACTACCACTCTTCGTGTTTTGGAAAAAATCTGAATATCCAGTTCCTTAAAATTCCTTTCATAGTTATTAGTCTCATGACTCATAAAATTGTAATAACACCACTGAAACCGTGGGTTCTAACCCATGACTCATTTGCTATGGTTTAGAATGCATGGCAAACGAGCCGTAAAAGTCCAGGTCAGTGCATAAACCACTGGGCCAGCTGGCTACACTAAGATTCATCCAACTAGGTATATTTATACACTATAGGTAGGTAAGCATGGGCCACCATTGTTACCACAAATTTATGTTTTTACAGATGATTCTCCCGCCAGCGTGGCCGTGACGAACTCTAGCTCAAGTCCCCTCAAAGCCGTCAATGACTTACGCACTGGCCTGGAGTCTTATGACTCACTTGTCATGAGTTTTCACCCCCCACCAGTACCGTGGTTTATTAGTCTCATATTATGGGTAATCGCTTCATGATCTCATTTATCAAATACCTTTATTAAATCAGTGTAAACCACTTCTGTATTTCGATTTCCTTCCAAAGTCTCCATGATTTTGTTACAATGATTTAACAATTGTGACGAGCACGAACTTCCTGCTTGAATTCCAAGTTGACTTCTGTTACTTAGGTCATGCTTTTGTTACTTGGGTCATGCTTTTGTTACTTGGGTCATGCTTTTGTTACTTGGGTCATGCTTTTGTTACTTGGGTCATGCTTTTGTTACTTGGGTCATGCTTTTGTTACTTGGGTCATGCTTTTGTTACTTGGGTCATGCTTTTGTTACTTGGGTCATGCTTTTGTTACTTGGGTCATGCTTTTGTTACTTGGGTCATGCTTTTGTTACTTGGGTCATGCTTTTGTTACTTGGGTCATGCTTTTGTTACTTGGGTCATGCTTTTGTTACTTGGGTCATGCTTTTTCATAGAAAAAGATAACTCGCGTCTAGGTGCCATTTTCAAAACTTTTACGATGCATGATCTTAGTGCTACGGATTTTTTATTTTTAGTAATAACCTTTGGTTCAAACTCTTGCACAAAACACTTAGGTGATTGTGTATTTGGTATTTTGTAATTCTTCAAAAATACCAAATTCCGGGAATCAGGTCTAGATATTGCGTTTATGTTGTCTAATTGTTTCTAAATTTGAAAGCTTTGTTGTTATCATGTATAATTTTTAATTTGTGGGGTTGGCAGAGTCGGCGAAGAAATTATATGGGTCTCAAATTCTCTTAGTGTCCATTAAATTGCTGAAAACTGATTCATTCTTAATGTTTTTTTGAGAATTCCGCTTACCACTTTGCTGTCATCTGTGTATGAAATTCCTTACTGAGGAGGATCGTTACTACATTAGTTTTTTTTATTTGGATGCTGCATTTGTTGACAAAATTTATGATTTATCCCGTTTTCGAGAATGGGTTTCGTTACTTTTGCGTTTGTCCTGTGTAGTATACGCACTTCAGTTAACGTTCTATATTAGCTTTTTTCTTAGTAGGTTTTTTTTTTATACTATCTTCTCTCTATCTTCTTTCCGTCGCTTGATCTCCTTTTAGGCTTTCTCAGCTGGACTTATTTTAAACACACTTTGTACACGTCTGCATTTAGCATTTTTTCACATTGCTTTAGGTTAAGAGTGCTCAGGATGGTCGGCCATGGAATGTTTATTATTCCAATCCAAGAAATGACATTCCACTAAATTCTTGAACTGTTAAATTTTCTAAACATCACGTTGGTTCACTCTTAAGTTATCCATATCTGAATTCATACTTATTTGTACCTCACTGAGGGTGAAATCAGAGTTTATCGTACTGGACACTTCTGTCCTTGATTTGTTCCTCATTGTTCGTGAACGTCCAATCTCTTCTGTCCTTGATTAGTTCCTCATTGTTCGTGAACGTCCAATCTCTTCTGTCCTTGATTAGTTCCTCATTGTTCGTGAACGTCCAATCACTCGTAATATTCTTTCAAGTAGGTTCTGTTATCTGTTGTTCAGTGTAAACTTTTCGCAGTACTTAAAAGTTCCCTTGTTTGTGTTTGTTGGATGACTTTCCAATACACTGCTGTTATCTATCATCTTCCATTATACATTTGAAAGGTTGTAGTCTCCAGGGAGAATATTTGATGAAGAAATCTATCTTTCCAGTCTGGTCAGTGAATTCCTCTCCAGTTGCTTGTGGTGCAGTGAATGCTCGGATATATTCGGATGTTTTCCAAAGACTTCTGCCACACCATTCGATGATTTTAACAGTTGTGTGTAATTAAATTATTCTTTCATATAGACTTTCCCTTACCTGCAACTGATTTACTCGACATCTCTACAAATTACATAGTGTGATATACACTTCGCTGATCAAAAAATCGTTTGGGTGGGTGTTTTGTAAAAGCTACAAACATTGCATTTATATATGTGAAGAGGGCATTTATACAACGAGTTTTAACCTTTCTTCTCCGTCTTTAGGCTTTGAATATTAGTAAAGAATGAAAGGGAATTAATATACTTAGGTAAAAGCAGTTACACTCCCACCCGTGCTGGGGTGTCTGATGTAAGTAGTACTCTTCGTCTGCCCCATATTACTCCATCCCATTATGTGTTGGTTGGTGTAAGTACTCTTCATCTGTCCGTTACTGCTCCATCCAGTTATGTGTTGGTGTACTCTTGTTCCATACATTTTAAGTGACTGTTGTAGTGTTTAGAGATGTAATAATTATTTTTCCATTATGTACTCCCTCTGTTTCTTCATATTTTTATATTTTTCTGAGTCTGTGACTTTTGTTGCTCTTTTATCTTCGTTTATGTTAACGTCTAAAACAATGTGCTCGTCTGTATTTTTTAGTGCTCGTCCGTATTTTTTAATGCCTCTTACTTGAAAAAAATGGACAGTCCAGCCCTAACATATTTTTTCCCTTAAGTAGGTATAATATATGTCAGGAAGCAGGACAAGTGTTTCCTGAAGCGGGTCTTAGTCATATGATGACCCACACTGGAGCTTTTGGTCATCTGACCGATGACTTCCGCTGGCTTACCGGTCCACCTCCTCAAAAATCATGGTTAAGATTATAACCATTATGAGTTTTTAGCTATTTCCCTTAAGTGAGTTTTGCGCATATCATAAATATACAAATTATATCTTTCTTCAAAACTAAATTTCTCTATTAGAATGCAGTAGCATTTTTTTGGATGTACGTAACTACACTTTAATGTAGGTCTGTATATTATTATGGCATAGTATTTACATTTTTATCTCTGCCGACACTATTTAAAATTTCTTCCAGTTCTCGTGTGTATTTACACAAAGTTGTTTGTGTTACTCCTCATCACTTGAGGTTACCGTTCTATTTTCTCTTGACTTTCCACTGTTTATTTTCCTCTGGGACTAGTTTATTATCTAGTGGTACTGTCTCATTTGTTTCGTTAATTTCCGCTACTCTGTTTTACTTTAATCTTCCTAATCTTACTTTTTTTTTTCTCTTCTCAAGTTGTAGATATTTTGGGTAGGTTTTCTGAGCTAGTCATTATTTTTGTTAAGGAACATAATTATCAAAATATTATTCAGTATATTTGTCTATATTTGTTAATCTGATGTAAACATCCAGAGGAAAATCTCCATCCCAGAGTCCATTGTTGTTAATTACGACAGCACAAGCTTCATGTAGGATTTGTCTGCATTTCCCACATTTTATACTTCTAATTGTTCTCAAAACAATAACAAAATTGTCCCAAGCTCTGCATGTTATATTTCTAAAGGGGAAACACTCCTGTTTTACTACTCCCCCTTCCCTCTCTCTCTCTCTCTCTCTCTCTCTCTCTCTCTCTCTCTCTCTCTCTCTCTCTCTCTCTCTCTCTCTCTCTCTCTCTAACACAAAAGTTTTACAGGGCAAGGCTAAGGGCTCCTACCTTTATTTAGAAACTGAGAACCGTTATATACTTCAGCTCATTTGAAAGCCTTTTTATTACGAGACATACAAATAGGGAAATGGATGAAGTTAGAGCCATCTGTGAGCCAGCGAACGTGTTCCAGACTCGAGTCATCGTTCTTGAGAAAGGTACAGCCAGAGTGTCGTTGCTACCATGCAAAAAATGCATTGTGTGATCTTAGGGTCGAAGAAGAGCCTAAACAATTCAGTAGTGAATAAATTGAGAGCTATATGGCAATCTTTAAAACAGCCTTCAAATAAACCGATGCAGAAATACAAAAAAAAAACCTATCATGGTACAGTGTAGTGCCTGTACTTGAAAACCATAAATTATAAAAATAGATCTTAAAAGCATAAAAAATGCATTTTAGAGTTAAAAATTCATATATTCTATAGAATAATTGCAAACTGAAATACTCTGGTTTCAAGAGAAGAAAGGGAGAGACCACAAACATATACATGCTGTGAGTTTACGTTATTCCCTACTTTAGGGAATGAAGTATTCTAGATTAGTGGTGAACAGGTGACACGGAGCTTTAATTAATGACTGTCGTGCAGTCGATAGGCTTTAAGCCCAGTAAACAAACCAATTAAACGCTTTTTTTAAAGGAGCAGTGAGGGTGGCGTAACATAACTAAAGATTCTCACTGTTAGAGAGAGAGAGAGATAGAAAGAGAAAGAGAAAGAGAGAAAGAGAGAAAGAGAGAGAGCAAGCAAGCAAGCATGATATAACGCTCTCATTGCAAGAGTAGAGAGGGGGTAGTGACAAACGCCCTCGTTAGAGGAGACAGAGAAAAAGTGACATTACTAAATGCTTTCGTTGCAAAATCAGAGAGGGAGAGATGATACATCCGGAATGTTATCAAGGAGGAGGTAGTGTCCACTTTAACAAGTGTAAGCATCAACGATAAAGACATAGAAGGGGCACCCAACGTCTCACTGACAAAACTATATTATTATGGGTACTACGGCTCACTGTGCAGCACAAGCCGGGCAAGTTAACCTCTAGAGATATGATTTGGTAAACTTTTATCTAGTGCACAATGTCTACGCGCACACGTTCGCAGGTACTTCCAAAATGCTAGACACATAATTAGATGTCATGATTAAACTAGATTTCATTAGGTGTTCCAGTGGCATGCCACGAAGCTGCAGGAACATGTTTTTCCTTCCTTTAGCACACCTCACAGTCACTTCTAACTTTACCTTTGTCATTTCCACCCTTATTTATCCATAGATCCTGGAAAAATAAACACATAAGTAGTATAATGTGGTCAATAAAGGATCACATTATACTGCTTATGTATTTATTTTTCCATTGTGTCGGTATTTTATACCATTTATTTCCATCCTTAGATCCTGCAACAATTCCTACCCTGCAGCGCTGTATGACCCTGGTAGGTTTAGTGCTTCCTTTTGATAATAATCAAGCAGCTTCAATGTAAGTTAGATTAGTCCATACGTATTGCTGCTATGTTGCGCTACGTAGATTTTTTCATTATTGCAGTCATAAAAAGAACGCTAAATCCGTGAAGGATTCGTACGACGCATGGAAAATGGGAGGCAATCAGATTTCATGTCCTTGGACCAAGAGCCCCTCGCTGGAAGTGATGGAGGTAGGGAGATAATTATTTTTAATAATACATCATTTTACGTAAACAAATAAACTAGTTCTCACGAAACTCAATTTATTTATTTTCTTAAGCCTTGTGATAGGCTAAGAATATAGCAATAATTTTGTTTATTTAAATAAATTAAGCCCAGGTTTTTAGAGCTGTTGCAGGTGCAAGGTTAAAATTAATTTCTTAAATGGCTAAAGGAAATTGTATAGGAGATTATGGAATTGACCTATGGTGGTATGATAACGAATGTTAGTGATCTTCAAGGGTATGTACGATATCCATAATTTGTTTTTATAGACTTACATATTGGCCTCCTACGAGGCCAATAAAATGGTGAATTTCTCTTTTGACAAGATACATAAGCGTTAAAATTTTAACGTTGGTGTTAGAAGACATTCTTCAGTTATCGGACTGAGACCAATATCATAAATTGTTTATTAAAACTGGAAAGTTAGAACCTACACTACCATCGTAAAGCTTTTTTTACACATAAATGAAACAGCGCTGAATGTTGAAAGCTCACCAGAAAAAAATATTCTCAAGCTTTTTCACTAAAACCATAATCACCATTTTTAATTATATATTATTTTTAATTATACAATTAAACATTTTACCTAAACTGCCTGAAACTAATTTAAACCTTTCTGTGGATTACATATATGTTATTTAAATTATTACTTTCATTGTTCAATAAGAGTCCGAAGTTTTCTTTATATACATCAGCTGAACACAAAAGGCGTTCACAAAATACTGTAACTACATATAGTGTAGAAGTACAGTTACGGAGACGCAGGTCTCCGTAGCGTCTCCAAAACAGTCACCTAACATCATAAGTGGTAAATACCTTGTATTATAGATTTTGTAGGAGTCATTGCTGTAGGAAACCAACATCCCCATCTGCTTAATAAAACTAGCACCTATAAACACTATTTCAAACCTAACTCTGCGTTGAAAGTTTGAAACCTATCAGAAGAGGCATTCTTAAATGTTTTCAAGTAAACTTTGAAAAAAAAAACGCGTTAACTACTATTTATATCTCCATTTGGTAATTTTTGGAATTTATTCTTATATATAATTTTCGTTGCAAGTTATATCAATAATTTACTTACAGGCATTTACTGTAGACATTAAAGATATATTTAAAGCATACAAAATATATATAAGATTATTAATTATAATGATCTGAAATACGTGTAAAGAACTCACTGAGATATTGTCACATATATCTCATTTGCAAAATAGGTTGAACCCATCAATGCAATATGCATTGTGACACATAATATATACGTCTGCTGTAAGATAGTGTGACACGCCATGGAGGTCTGCGCCAAGCTTGAGTGACGAGGCATGCAGACTCGCTCTAACATAGAGTGACAATAAAGCTGTAGGGACTCGAAAAGAGAAACTGCAAAGTGACTAAAATTCAATAGCGACTGACCTTTCTTTATCCGTGCTGAGCTCCGCTGTCACCGTAATTGACAGTCTGAAAAGTAAGAGACACGTGTTAGTGAGCTGCTTGCTTCTCTGATGCAGCAGACAAGTTGCTTGCTTCTCTGATGCAGCAGACAGTTGTTCAGCGCTTAGGAAACTCTTTCCTGATTTATGATTTGTATATTGCAGAAATAAGCCTGTATAGACAATTAAATCCCGGGTTAAGCCCAGACAGAATCGAGTGGTGTTCACAGTGTCAGGGAAATAATCATTGTTTCGTGTTGTTGGGAGGTTTGGATTTTCGGAATCTAAATGTATTGTATCATGATGTTGGTGAAGCAGCGTTGCGGCTCACTGGTAAAACCTTATTTTAATTGTATCTTAATTGATGGTATTGTGGTTATTTGATTTTCCAGTGGAAAACAACGACCAATCTTACCATTCTTTCCTAGTTTTTTTTATTAATACCTTTCCAGGCTAGACTTAAGATGGGTAGATCTGTTTAACCCACTAACAACATTTTCTCATTCCTGTCGTTGTTTTGATGTTACTGGGTAATTCTGGGCTTCTCAAGTCACTATGCTTCGCCAATCCCTCTTGCTACACGTGTTAAGTTATATTGTAGTGAATCATTATAACGTTCCCTTGACCTGTGAGCAAGTTCTCAATGGGGTGCAACTAAATCATTAAATTATTGTGTGCCAGTGGACTCGTAATTCTGAGATCATTGATCCTAACAATTAATAATGTTATCTCTACGATCTTGGTTAAGAATATTTTTCCTTTTGTACTTAGTTTAATGATTCCTGAAAATATGATAAAGATAGACAACTGTGAATATTAGAAGCGATCGGATATATCAACTATATCAGTTATGAATCGTATAAGAATAATATCGTTATTTCTACATGTACAAGGTATACAGGATACACTGAGTCACAGGCACAGATTAATATGCCGCCATATATATGACTAGGCTCAATTCTAGCATTATGCTCATTTTGAAATTTAACTAGTCTAGTTCCATTGTTTTTTTATAGGTCCTCCAGTATACATATGTCTGGCATTATAATCTTCAAGAATAAGGGCAGGTTTATTCTCATGATCTGGTAAAGTACCAGGTTGATATTGGTTAGCTACGACATATCCAGGTAACAACGTTCTCCACCTTGTAGTCTACATTCAATTCCTAACAAATGTGTATGTTTCTCTCTCTCTCTCTAAAAAAAAATTGCTAAGGATTATACGTAAATGAATCCTACTTGATGCTCTTAATTTAAAACTTTACTGTAGCTTCCACAACTCCCGATCTTTACTCAATTCAATTTTAGAGAATTTTTACAGCTTTCGCTGTTTGCATACAGGGTTCTCTTAAATGTAAAATGTTTTTATTGAAAGGGATCATTCATAAGTACGGCCCAATCTTTATTGCGTCACGAGACTGCGTCAGTGATGCCTTGCTCTCATTTTCAATACATCAAATTACTCCCTTTGAAATTTCCCACCTCATGTCTTCCTTTCCTGCGGCTCTGACCCAAGGTATCAACACCTGCCGGTTTAGACTCCATGCATATTTCTCTTCTAGCGCGAGCATCTCAAATGGTCCAAGTTCCACTCGCAGCACTGAACTACATCTGAATAAATTTATGCTTTGCCTCTCCTCAATATACGTGCCATTTCCGTTTAGCGTTTTCGTGTGAATATTTGAATCATGACACTAGTCCTAAAGTCCGTAGATTTGATCATATACCTGACAAATAACATCCCGGGCTGGGGCACTATGATGGACTGATGACCAAAAAAAAGTACACTTCATCTGGTATACAACTGTACATTTGTATGTGGTTCTCGTTGTCTAGGTCCAGTGTAGCACTTACACTGCCGTGAGTTTGCGAGAGCTGTACTCGCATGGGTTCCTTCCTTAGCTGTTCTTAACACTTTTCGAAGAATGGATGCCTAGTGAATAAAAACGTAAGATATACTTATTTTGTGTTCAAGGTTTTGCGTTTATGATATTGACATTGATGTGAGACGTTAGAGGCAAAGTTTATTTTTGAAAACAGTAAGTACTGGTTATGAATACTCGAAGTTATAAAATGAGGAAAAACCATTTCTTGTTATATATCATAAATTTGGTAACAGGAATATCCTATTAGGAAGATATAGAATTTACGTGGTTCTCAAGTTATTTTGCAATATTCTATGCGGTTTCGTGAGGGCAATGGTCAGGTGGTCAAGGAAGAACAGCAAAAGTTAAAAGAAGTTAATGGAATTGGGGTTACTTAACCACCAAGATTATTCTTTTCTGAACTCGTTCTTAAATAATTTTCCTTACTGTTACACGAGCAATACTGCTTAACTATTTTAATGTAAGGGTGAATGGGGAAGGCCAGCGATGCAATAATATGTGACTGTCACACATTTACTGTATATAGTAGTCTGTAAATTCAGTCAACTGGACTGCTCATGAATACCGTAGAATTTTCTTTTTTTGGCAGGTTGGAACTTGGAACAACAGTGTTGAATATAATAAGAATGGAAACCTCACTGGAAGTCTGACTATCACAGCACCTTCTGAAGTACTTGAATCTGTAAAGAATAGTTAGTTACTGAGAAAAAAATCAGCAAAAGGCGAGATGTGGAAACAAGATTGTTAGGTAAACGGACACTAATGCAACTGACGCTACATTTTATTATGACAACGTTTCGCTCTCCAGGAACTCTGCCAACTCGTTACGACTTGGAAATAAATGGTATAAAATACCGACACAATGGAAATATAAACACATAAGCAGTATACTGTGATCCTTTATTGACAACGTTTCGCCCACGCAGTGGGCTTTATCGAGTCACAGACATATCTGTTTGTGACTCGATAAAGCCCACTGCGTGGGCGAAACGTTGTCAATAAAGGTTCACATTATACTGCTTATGTGTTTATTTTTCATTACGACTTGACAGAGCTCTTGGAGAGCGAAACGTTGCCACAATAAAATACCGCATTAGTTGTACAAGTGTACTTTTACCTAACATATTGTCGGTAATCTACCGACATAATTACAGAAACAACATTAAGGCTTCTGCGAAGTCTGCTTCAAACCTAATCACACACCTGACACCTAGTAATAAAAAGACGTAAGCTGATAGATGAAGAGAAAATAAAGACGATGCACATAAGAAAATGACTGAAAGAGCTGCTGGAGGTGACAGCAGTACACAAAAACAATCATTACGTCGTCATATTTCAAGAGTTCTACTTTCTTACTAGAAGGATTTCTAGGAGAGTCGAAATTTGTGATTCTTGCATATGCACAAAAGATGGAGGCAGCAATGAAAGAAGAATTCCAAGGTCTTAGACCAGGTTATCTGACATTAAATTTATGAACCACTCGGAAGATAATGTTATTCCTTGGGGCAACAATTCCCTTTATAAACAATAACTGGGAGCTGAAGTCAAGAATTTTTGTTTGAGATATATTGGAAGAGACATATTGCCTTCAGCGTAACAGCTGCATATGGGGAGTTGGTCGACGGTTGTGCTATCAGAAGTGAAGTACAGAAAGCTGTGGAATACAATGTCTCATAAATAACTAAGGCATCTGATGTGTGTCTCCCTGGATTCACTTTGCTGAACCTGCAGATTTAACTTATCAGGAAGAGGTAGATATCAACGAGAGAAAATGGACCCGGAAAGTGTTATCAATCTTTTTACCAAAACATATAAGCTGTTTTACTGACACTCAGCAACCTTGCATAATAACAGATGGTCTCAGTAATCATGTCAGTAATTCTTTTCTATCTACAGCAAGTCAAAAACATCTTTTCTTGTGAATTTATTCCGAAGGTTAACTTCTGTTGCGTCATTCTGCAGTCTCCAAAACGTAAAAAAGATGAAATTTACAATTAGAGACGATCAAGTCAGTTCTGAAAGGATTTGAACGTGTCCACAAGGCTGGAGATTTGATGAGTGACATGGAAAAAAAACAAGAAATTATTTTAAGTGGAGACTGCAGCACTAAAGGAGGTTGTGACGGTTTTTAATCCATTTAATGAGGTAATGGAACAGATGGCATGAGAGAAAATGGCAACATCTCAAGAATTGGACCAGTATTTATTATTCTATAGCAATCCAAGTAGTAGTTACTAGATTCTGACCTGTCTTAAGGTGAAATTTTGGTCAGCGTCTTTCATAAAGCAGTGAAACGAAGACTTAATCCATTTATGGAGAAGCAACAAGGACATTTTTCCCACCTTGCTTCACGTTGGATTGACTTCCATCAGGATAAAACAAATGAGATCAGTTATGAACTAAAAAGATTAATAAAATAAAAATGTATATATAAGAGGATTGTGCTCCATTCGATGTAGATTCCTTGGTCTATTGGGGGATTCTTCTTAAGAATTGCTCTTTTTGAAGAAATTTAACTAGAGAAAGAATGGGTTGCAAAGCCACTTCAGTACCGTCAGAGAGAGGATGTGAAAATAAATGGTATAAAATACCGACACAATGGAAATATAAACACATAAGTAGTATAATGTGATCCTTTACTGACAACGTTTCGCCCACACAGTGGGCTTTATCAAGTCACAAACAAATCTACCTGGGTGAAAGGTACAAGAGTACATATAGGATGGAGTCAGGTGGGGAATGCTGGGTCATATTTCCAGAGAGAGAGAGAGAGAGAGAGAGAGAGAGAGAGAGAGAGAGAGAGAGAGAGAGAGAGAGAGTGTATTTAGCATAGAAGAAAATCTTTTTGTTTGCTAGCCAGAAGGACGCAGTCTGCAACCTCCCACGTACTTCTGATTAAGTGCAACCCAGATATTTTTAAGTACCTCTCATGCTTGAATCTTAATGAACTGTAATAGGTGAAAACATGTGTAACTTACATTATTTTCATTATTTTACAAGTTGTTAAATAACTCATTTGCAACTTTCTGAAACAGTTTATTACAATAATTCTTCTAATTTTGATCAGCTACTCGGTACGATTTCCTTATGTAAATTGAAGAAAAATATTTTATTAAACATTATGTCTAAGCTCAAACACAGTAAATTACATTATGTGAAACGAAGCATACTGTACTTAGTTACGTGTAATCTTCCATGATCTTTGATTTAATGTAACAAATATTATAAACACGTTCTCCATGCAAAAGTAACTAATGGTATTTTCTGTACATTGTTCAAATACTCGCATTTTTATACAAAATACGAAGTAAAATTTTTTTTTATTGCGAACAGTGATTACATTAGTATAATTTGAGGTAAGTGTAGAAAATAATTTAGGACATA
This sequence comes from Cherax destructor, assembly GCA_009830355.1. Taxonomy (NCBI): domain Eukaryota; kingdom Metazoa; phylum Arthropoda; class Malacostraca; order Decapoda; family Parastacidae; genus Cherax; species Cherax destructor. Next base: position 81,193 of record WNWK01001707.1, read on the forward strand.
ATTTCAGGCAGTTGTAATTGAAGATCTGGGAGAGTAATCGAGATTGTGATTGACTCTAAGACTGGTATAAACTCCTTTCTGAACAGTCTATCAGCCTAAATGTTTACCATTTTTTTAAGGATTTGATGGTGTGAGGTAGTGATGTATCGGATATCCGCATCCGCACATCCACATTTGCATCCGCATCCGCATTTTACTGTAAACAGCTCTCCGCATATGCATCCGCATCCGAAATCCGCGGAACATCCGCACAATTTCTTGCATCCGCAAAATAAGTAAGACATCCGTATATACATCCGCATCCGCGGATGTCTAAATTTTCACATCCGATACATCCCTAGTGAGGCGGACTGGAGAAGAGGGGAGGGATTAATTTTCTAAATTCTTTAAAGTGGTCTACCTGGAGTCTACCCGGAGGATGATCCTGTGGTCAACGCCCCAGCGGCCCAGTCCTTGACCAGGCCTCCAGGTTGACCAGAGCCTGATCAACCAGGCTGTTACTGATGGCCGCACGTAGTCCAACGTACGTACCACAGCCCGGCTGATCGGGTTGCGTCTCAATTTTTACAATGGTATTTAAATTATTTACAGTGGTATCTAGCTTCTTTATAGTGGAACTTTAATTCTTTACAGTGGTATCTTAACGCAGTTTAGTCCTTTAATCCTTCACAGTGGTACCTTACTCCTTCACAGTTGTATCTTAATTCATCACGATTTCTAAATCTCCCACAGTTGTACCTTAATTTTTATGGTGGTACCTTTATTCCTCACGGTGTTACTTAATTTGCTCACAGTGGTACCTTGATCATAATCACAATGTACCATAATCACACAATGTACCATACTCTTGCACTCGTGTATAATAATCCAACAGAATGTAGAACATCTCTCAGTGTGTCATAATCACAGACAGTACCTAACACACAGTGAACCATTACCCTACACAGAATATAATAATCTAACACATCGTACCATGATCCCACTCACTGCATCATAATCCCACACAATATATCATATTACCACATAGTGCACCATCATCCCTCACAGTGTACCTTAATCTCAATCAATAGTAAATTAATTCCTCACATGACGACTTTGACCTTCGATGAGCAAGAAAGGCGACAGCTGTCAAGACTCTCAAGGTCACCAACAGCTGATTTGTTGAACCTTTGGAGATTAACAGCTGTGAAAAGATTCGCTTGAATCTTAGTTCTAAAGGCTGATAGCTTAGAACCACTTGGTGTGAGAATTATGTATATATAGTAGGGTCTGTAAAAGAAGTGAATGCTAGTGTTGGGGAGAAGTGTGGGATTAAAAAACAAAGAATCTAATCCAAAGTGGGAGCTGTCACAGCTGTTTTTTGCCGATGATACGGTGCTTTCTGGAAATTCGAACAAGTTACAGAAGATGGTAGACAAATTTGGAAGGGTATATATAAGAATGAAATTAAAATGAGAACAGATGAATGAGCAAGGTGATGAACGAAACAAAAAATAGGTAAGGAAAGTGTGAATATTAGACGGGAGGGAGTATAGAGGAAGTGAATGTATTCAGATATTTGGGAGTGAGCATTTCGGATGACAGGTTTACGAAAGTGAAGGAAAAAGTTAGCTAGTGCACTGAGAAATCTGTAGACACAAACAACGTTATCTACGGAGGCAATAAGAGGAAGGTACGAGAGCATAGTGGTACCAACACACTTATATGGGTATGAAGAACGGATTTTCAATGTGGCAGCGAGGAGGAGGCTGGAGGGCAAGGAGTGGTGTGAATATTACGCAGACTATTCGTGTCAGGTGTGTGTTCAGTAGGTTAACAACGTTGCTCCTTATTCAACCATAATAGTGCTTGATCTATTGCATCACCTCGAAGATCTCCAAAAGGAAATGGAATTTTATTTTCCATTCCTCATCCAATTTGCTCTACGGACAATTCATCATCATATCTAGATTATGCAACTCACCTCCTGCACTCCCCTCGGTCCCTCGGGTTTCCTGCAACTCACCTCCTGCACTCCCCTCGGTCCCTCGGGTTTCCTGCTCCTCAAAGTTACCATTTTCTTGAACTCATGAGTAAATAGGACTACCTTTAAACAAGAGTCAGTAGACTAGGTTACTTGCCTATGTATTTGCCAACGTTGAGCTGCAGGGGTTGAGGCCCAGCTCCTGGCCCAGATTCACTCTCTTAGCTTTATTGTACCTGCTCTAAAAGCGATGTATGAAGCCTGTGTGTGTGGGGGGGGGAGTCAAGACTAACATGACGGTAGGATCACATTTGTCTTCTTGTAAGGTAAATAACTCAGTCCTGCAAAATTCAGTAAGAGGTAAACAAATTTGAATATCAATGTTCTTTGGCTTATTTTCACAAAAAAATTGTGTAGATAACAAGGGTATTCATCATCACCTCCATCATTATCATCTTTATCATCATTTTCCTCTACGTCTTCCTAAATTTAATTAGAAACCAAAATAGAAAAGCAAGGAAAATGAGAAAATCTTGACATTCCTGAGCTGAGAAGCGAAGTTATGTGTTGTGGGGAGGGGGAGTGATGGGGAGGGGGAGGGAGGGAAGGAAGGGGAGAGGAGGGAAGGGGAGGAGGAGGAGGGAGGGAGAGGAAGTGGAGACGGGGAGGTGGCTGACTGGGGGGATTGGCAAAAGTGGGTGTGCAGAAGAGGAGGAAGAGAAATAGGAAGAAGAAGAAGCAAGAAGTGGGAAAGAAGGAGAGAGGGAGAAGGCAGCGAAGTCGGGAAGAAAAGAGAGGAAGAGAGGGGGAAGTGAGGCGGAGGAGGTGGTGGTACGAGAGACTGCAGTTGATGGCTTTTACAGTCTTATCCACTCCTTTCCCCTCCCTCTCTCTCTCTCTCTCTCTCTCTCTCTCTCCCCACAACAACTCAAATATAGAGGGTTGGTACACCTAGCCTTTCAGTGCACCAGTTAAGGCTCTCTGGGTCCTTAGTGGTGGTGTAGGACAGCCCATCAGACATGATAGGTTGAACAGTTTCAGAACTTTATAAAATGTCATCTCTGAGTATGTTCAGGAATCCATGGCGTGTAAGCACTGAAAGGGAAATATACATCCACCTAATCCACTTCGGGTGTATCCAGCTATCAGTGATCCTTGGGAACATAAGTAGACCACTATTAGTGATCCTTGGGAACATAAGTACACCACTATTAGTGATCCTTGGGAACATAAGTAGACCACTATCAGTGATCCTTGGGAACATAAGTAGACCACTATTAGTGATCCTTGGGACATAAGTAGACCACTATTAGTGATCCTTGGGAACATAAGTAGACAACTATTAGTGATCCTTGGGAACATAAGTAGACCACTATTAGTGATCCTTGGGAACATAAGTAGACCACTATTAGTGCTGGAATCATTTAAATATGAGCTTATTAAGGTACTTGGAACACAGTTCACAGTTCACTCACACCTTATATAAACCGCTCTGCAAAGCACTAATTTCAGTTTAGCTTTTTACATAACAGTCATTCTTTATAGCACACCAAGCTGCGAGTTGTAGGCTATTCCTCGTTTAGCGTCCAACACAGCTAAGGCATTTCAACCTTTACGGACAGCGACGAGAAGGGTTAGCCTTGGAACTGTCCTTGATTAAATCCAGGCTCTGGTCTCGTCAATCTAGCTACAATTAAACCCAATTAAACTGGTTTTATTCTTCCACTCGGAATTATTATTCATTAAAACCCTTTGCAACATGAGGTACACTGTACGATCCAGTGAGGTACACTGTACGATCCAGTGAGGTACACTGTACAATCCAGTGAGGTACACTGTACGATCCAGTGAGGTACACTGTACGATCCAGTGAGGTACACTGTACGATCCAGTGAGGTACACTGTACAATCCAGTGAGGTACACTGTACGATCCGGTGAGGTACACTGTACGATCCGGTGAGGTACACTGTACGATCCAGTGAGGTACACTGTACGATCCAGTGAGGTACACTGTACGATCCGGTGAGGTACACTGTACGATCCGGTGAGGTACACTGTACGATCCGGTGAGGTACACTGTACGATCCAGTGAGGTACACTGTACGATCCAGTGAGGTACACTGTACGATCCAGTGAGGTACACTGTACGATCCAGTGAGGTACACTGTACGATCCGGTGAGGTACACTGTACGATCCGGTGAGGTACACTGTACGATCCGGTGAGGTACACTGTACGATCCGGTGAGGTACACTCTACGATCCGGTGAGGTACACTGTATTTGTGAGATACATACTGTGTGATCCTCCATTAAGCACTCTTTCTAATGGCCTCTGACACTGAACGGCTGCGTCAGATACTCATTTTGTGATCGTGTCTAATTCGCACCTTGAACGGTCGTGGCCGGTACCCACTCTGCATGTTCATGTCGAGCACAGTAGAACCCCTGTATCCCCGGATTCGATATCGGCGGTTTCGGTTATCCCCCGTTTACTGCGGCCCAAAAATAACTATTTTGCTTAATAATGTCCCAAGAGCAGAAAAGTAGTGATGCCGACAGTTCTCCAAAACCTAAAAGATGCCGTGAAATGCTTCCCTTCAGTTAAATAGTGCTAATTCTAGATTTATTTTGCATAATTTATCAATTAAACTATCACAGATGTTTATGTAAGCCCAAAATGACTCATTTATGGGGTTCGCTACTGTCCACGGTTTCAGGTATCCATGGTAGGTCTCGGAACGTATTCCCAGCGGATACGGGAGGACTACTGTTTACATTTTGTAGGGTCTTGTCTGGTAGGCAATTTATGTGGTTTTTGTTGGTTTCAGACTTCAATGTTGCGCATGAAATCATCAAACAACCAGATCACGTATGAATAAGGTAGATCCTTGTATGAGAGAGTTCGACAGCAACACTGCTGGCGCGAGTATGTTATTCATGTATGCATAGATGTATGTTTAATGCATGGTTTGTGTGATACTCTCGCGGTTGTTGGTTATACATGAATTAATAAGACATGCTGAGCACTCGTGTGTGTATTATTCACCTGTTTGTCGACGTTTGCTCAACGCATGATGCTTGCAATGTGCACACATGTTGCGAACACATAATTTAATTTACATGATAGGCGTGTAAACACTTGACTCAGTGCAATATTTTGTAACAGGTGGCACAACTTATAGCAAATCTGCTTAAAGCTTAATAATATTATAATAAATTTTTGTATTAAAGAAGATATGCAATCCCGGTATTCTTTATGGGACGCCATTATTTACAGAAGCAAAGACCCGTAGCTCCCTTACCCTCATAAGTTTGACTTCTGCTGCTTTGTTTTGTCTCCATTATTTGAGGTGTTCGTAAATGCGTTCTCTTAAATGCATTAAAAAATAGTTTATCGTAAGTGTAACGTCCGTCTGTCTCTCTCTCTCTCTCTTTATCTCTCTCTCTCTCTCCTCTCTCTCTCTCTCTCTCTCTATCTCTATCTCTATCTCTATCTCTATCTCTATCTCTATCTCTCTATCTCTCCCTCTCCCTCTCTCTCTCTCTCTTGCAGTGCTGGTTAAAGTGAACAAATAGATTAAGCTGACGGATGGGTGGTTTAAATAAGTGCCGCTTAATGGAAATATAAGAAAGTGAACAGATCAGTTGAAGATCTTAGGCTTTTATGATATATTAATATTAATAGTGTTGGATAGAGTAATAGTCTAAGGAGAAAATATATTCTGAATACTCACTTGAAGATCAAATACCTTCAGTATTCAGAAGCTCGTATGTTATACTGTCACACTTCAAAATAATTGTTACATATACGAATAGTGAAGTGCTGTATACCGTTCAACATATATTTAGCTAGAATTGTAACCTGTAGCGGTAGTGTGGTGTCCATGCCTAAAACACAGAGGAAAATTTGAAAAAAGAAAATTAATGCTGTAAAATGACTCCTATGATAAGAGATAACTTATCGACAGCTTATCAATAAAGTTAGGAATCCTTAAAACCTTGTCAAGGCCTGTGTAAAAAAAACCCACTGTCAGTGCCTTAGTTGTTTGATAACAGGTTAAAAAAAAGGGTGAGACAACAACCACAGGAGCACATGATGGATGCCTGAGACACAGATCACGGATTCATTTCCACATCAACAAGGAGAACTCGAGGCAGAAACTGCTATTTGAAAACCACATGCTATAATGTACGCTGGAATGTTTCTTCACAAAAAGTATTAGACTGTTTAAATGGGATCCAAGAGGAGGTAGTGTGTGCTACAACCAATGGATACCTTTAAGAGTTATATTAGTAACTAATGTTGAAGAAGAGACATTGCAAGCATAGCTCTCCTCTTTGATGTCCTTTATCTTCTCACTTAGAATCTCTCTCTCTCTCTTTCTCTCTCTCTCTCTCTCTCTCTCACACACACACACACACACACACTCTCACACACACACACACTCTCACACACACATATACATACACACATACATATACACACACACACACACACACACACAGTGCTGATGTAAAACTTATGAGAATAAAAACAGATAAGGACAAAGAGGCTCCAGAGGAATCTGGACAAATTGCAGGTGTGGCCAGATAAGCGGTGCTTGAATTCAGCCCCAGTAAAAGCAAGTATAGGAAAAGTGGGGAAGGAGCAAGAAGGTTGGAAACGGGGAATGGACTAGGAGGCTGCTGTCTTCACCTTGGGTGAGCATAGTGCCCAGAATATCACCATAGGCTCAAATAAGCCGAATAACCTATGCAGTCAATGCTCGTTTGGCAAATCTTAAAGTGACCTTTACGAATCCTAGCAAATTCATTCCGGGTTCTTTATACAACATACGTGAGGCCCATCTTAAATTATGTAGCACCATATAACACCTGTAAAAGCAAGTTAAGAAATTGAAGAAAGTGCAGAAACTTACAGCAAGGCTTGTTCCTGAGTCAAGAGGCATGACCTTCGAGAGAGAAGCAAACGGGACTGAATCTAACGACATACAAAATATTACTCGGAGTTGATAAGGTGGACTTGGATAGGCTGAAAGTTGACACAAGAGGTATTTCTTCAGTCTCAAGAGTGGTTGGGTAGTGGCATGATCTTGGTGAGCAAGTGGTGGAGGCAGGCTTCACGCACAGTTTTAAGAGCAGGTACGATAGAGCCCATAAAACTAAGAAGGGAGAGAATCTTGAAGAGCGGCAGGTTAAGAGGCGGAGCCAGGATCTTAAAATCGACTACTACAACCACAAAAAGACGAGTACATACGTACATACACACACACACACACACACACAGTATAACACCAGACACATCTCCTGAGGCGCACATCAACCAAATAACTGCTGCAGCATATGGGCGCCTAGCAAACCTAAGAACAGCATTCCGACATCTTAATAAAGAATCGTTCAGGACCCTATACACTGTGTACGTTAGGCCCATATTGGAGTATGCAGCACCAGTTTGGAACCCACACCTAGCCAAGCATGTGAAGAAGCTCGAGAAAGTGCAAAGGTTTGCAACAAGACTAGTCCCGGAGCTAAGGGGTATGTCCTACGAGGGGAGGTTAAGGGAAATCGACCTGACGACACTGGAGGACAGGAGAGATAGGGAAAACATGATAACAACATATAAGATACTGAGAGGAATTGACAAAGTGGACAGAGACAGAATGTTCCAGAGATGGGACACAACAACAAGGGGACACAGATGGAAGTTGAAGACTCAGATGAATCACAGAGATGTTAGGAAGTATTTCTTCAGTCACAGAGTTGTCGGGAAGTGGAATAGTTTAGGAAGCGATGTAGTGGAGACAGGCTCTATACATAGCTTTAAGCAGAGGTATGATAAAGCTCATGGCGCAGGGAGAGTGACCCAGTAGCGGCCAGTGAAGAGGCGGGGCCAGGAGCTTTGACTCGACCCCTGCAACCACAACTAGGTGAGTACAACTAGGTGAGTACACACACACACACACACACACACACACCTTACTCTCTGTTTTTTTACACAGGGTTTTACAAGGTTAGATTTAGGGTTCCTAACTTAATTTACAAGCTAAGAGGTTACCTACATCAGCTCACTTGAAAGCCTTTTTATTGTTAAGAGATACATAGATAGGGAACAGGATGACGTTGGAGCCATCTGTGGGCCAGCGATTTCATCTGGTCAACTAACTTCATTTCGTTGATGTCGTTATACTGTACGAATATGTTCCAGATACGAGTCATCTCTCTCTCTCTCAACCAAAAATTATAATTTATATAAACACAAATGATTGTAAAATGAGTATGAAAGAATAAACAATGTTTCTCTTAACGCAATCAACAGAGGAAAGAAGAGGCAATAGACGTACACCGAAGATGAAGCTGTACCGAACGAATTACATAATTTCCTCTATTCTCCATGGGAGAGTGGAAAAGAATCCTTCCTCCAAAAGTCATGCGTGTCGTATGAGGCGACTAAAATGCCTGGAGCAATGGGCTAGTAACCCCTTCTCCTGTATGCATTACTAAAAAAGAGAAGAAAAACTTTATAAAATTGGGATGCTTGAATGTGCGTGGATGTAGTGCGGATGATAAGAAAGATGATTTCTGATGTTATGAATGAAAAGAAGTGGGATGTCCTGGCCCTAAGCGAAACAAAGCTGATGGGGGTAGGCGAGTTTCAGTGGGGAGAAATAAATGGGATTAAGTCAGTAGTATCTGAGAGAGTTAGAGCTAAAGAAGGGGTAGCAATAATGTTGAAGGATAAGTTATGGAAGGAGAAGAGGGAATATAAATGCATAAATTCAAGGATTATGTGGATTAAAATAAGGGTCGGATGCGAAAAGTGGGTTATAATAAGCGTGTATGCACCTGGGGAAGAGAGGAGTGTAGAGGAGAGAGAGAGATTTTGGGAGATGTTAAGCGAATGTATAGGAACTTTTGAACCAAGTGAGCGAGTAATTGTGGTAGGGGACCTAAATGCTAAAGTAGGAGAAACATTTAGAGAGGGTGTGGTAGGTAAGTTTGGGGTGCCAGGTGTAAATGATAATGGGAGCCCTTTGATTGAACTTTGTATAGAAAGGGGTTTAGTTATAGGTAATACATATTTTAAGAAAAAGAGGATAAATAAGTATACAATATATGATGTAGGGCGTAATGACAGTAGTTTGTTGGACTACGTATTGGTAGATAAAATACTGAGTAGACTTCAGGATGTACATGCATTGAGGGGCCGCAGATATATCACTTTTTAGTTGTAGCTAAAGTGAGAGTAAAAAGTAGATGGGATACAAGGAAAATAGAAGCAGAAAGTAAGAGGGGTGTGAAGGTCTATAAAATAAAAGAGGAGGCAGTTAGGGTAAGGTATGAATAACTATTGGAGGATAGATGGGTTAGTGAGCGTATAGGCAATGGGGTCGAAGATGTATGGGGTAGGTTTAAGAATGTAGTGTTAGAGTGTTCAGCAGAAGTTTGTGGTTACAGGAAAGTGGGTGCGGGAGGGAAGAAGAGTGATTGGTGGAATGATGATGTAAAGAGAGCAGTAAGGGTGAAAAAGTTAGCATATGAGAGGTTTTTACAAAGTAGAAGTGATGCAAGGAGGGAAGAGTATATGGTGAGAAAAAGAGAGGTTAAAAGAGTGGTGAAGCAATGTAAAAAAAGAGCAAATGAGAGAGTGGGTGAGATGTTATCAACAAATTTTGTTGAAAATAAGAAAAAGTTTTGGAGTGAGATTAATAAGTTGAGGAAGCCTAGGGAACAAATGGATTTGACAGGTAAAAATAGGAGAGTAGAGTTATTAAATGGAGAGTTAGAGGTATCGGGAAGATGGAGGGAATATTTTGAGGAATTGATAAATGTTGATGAAGGTAGAGAAGTTGTGATTTCGTGTATGGGGCAAGGAGGAATAACATCTTGTAGGAGTGAAGAAGAGCCAGTTGTGAGTGTGGGGGAAGTTCGTGAGGCAGTAGGTAGAATGAAAGGGGGTAAATCAGCTGGAATTGATGGGATAAAGCTAGAAATGTTAAAAGCAGGTGGGGATATAGTTTTGGAGCGGTTGGTGCTATTATTTAATAAATGTATGGAAGAGGGTAAAGTACTTGGGGATTGGCAGAGAGCATACATAGTTCCTTTGTATAAAGGCAAAGAGTTCAAAAGAGAGAGCAAAAATTATAGGGAAATAAGACTGTTGAGTGTGCCTGGTAAAGTGTATGGTAGAGTTATTATTGAAAGAATTAAGAGTAAGACAGAGTAGGATAGCAGATGAACAAGGAGGCTTTAGGAAGGGTAGGTGGTGTGTAGACCAAGTGTTTGCAGTGAAACATATAGGTGAACAGTATTTAGATAAGGGTAAAGAGGTTTTTGTGGCATTTATGGATTTGGAAAAGGTGTTTGACAGGATGGATAGGGGGGCAATGTGGCAGATGTTGCAGGTGTATGGAATAGGAGGTAGGTTACTGAAAGCAGTGAAGAGTTTTTACGAGGATAGTGAGGCTCAGGTTAGAGTATATAGGAGAGAGGGAGATTATTTCCTAGTAAAAGTAGGCCTTAGACAAGGATGTGTGATGTCACCGTGGTTGTTCAATATATTTATAGATGGGGTTGTAAGAGAAGTGAATGCTCGGGTGTTGGCAAGAGGTGTGGGGTTAAAAGATAAAGAATCTAACACAAGGTGAGAGTTGTCACAGTTGCTCTTTGCTAATGACACTGTGCTTTTGGGGGATTCTGAAGAGAAGTTGCAGAGGTTGGGGGATGAGTTTGGTAGGGTATGTAAAAGAAGGAAATTAAAAGTGAATATAGGAAAGAGTAAGGTGATGAGGATAACAAAAAGGTTAGGTGACGAGAGATTGGAGGGAGAGAGAATAGAGGGGGTGAATGTATTCAGATATTTGGGAGTGGATGTGTCAGCGGATGGATCTATGAAAGATGAGGTAAATCATAGAATTGATGAGGAGAAAAAGGTGAGCGGTGCACTGAGGAGTTTGTGGAGACCAAGAACTTAATCCATGAAAGCACAGAGGGGAATGTATGAGAATGAATATATGGATGAGGCATGGGTTGTGAATGTTGCAACAAGGAGAAGGCTGGAGGCAGTGGAGATGTCATGTCTGAGGTCAGTGTGTGGTGTGAATATAGTGCAGAGAATTCGGAGTTTGGAAATTAGGAGGAGGTGCGAGATTACTAAAACTATTATCCAGAGGGCTGAAGAGGGGTTGTTGAGGTGGTTCGGACATGTAGAGAGGTAGGAACAAAATAGAATGACTTCGAGAGTGTATAAATCTGTAGTGGAGGGAAGGCGGGGTAGGGGTCGGCCTAGGAAAGGTTGGAGGTATGGGGTAAAGGAGGTTTTGTGTGCGAGGGGCTTGAACTTCCAGCAAGCATGCGTGAGCGTATTTGATAGGAGTGAATGGAGACAAGTGATTTTTAGAACTTGACGTGCTGTTGGAATGTAGGCAAGGTAACATTTATGAAGGGATTCAGGGAAACCGGCAGGCCGGACTTGTTTCCTGGAGATGGGAAGTACAGTGCCGGCGCTCAGAAGGAGGGGTGTTAATGTTGCAGTTTTATGACTGTAGTGTAAAGCACCCCTCTGGCAAGACAGTGATGGAATGAATGATGATGAAAGTTTTTCTTTTTCGGACCACCCTGCCTTGGTGGGAGACGGCCGATGTGTTAATAAAAAAAAAAAAAAAAGTGGTACTAAGTTTTTCATCCATTGGAAGTGAAAAAGAATGTTAGTCACCAACACAGAAGACAGGACATCACACAATGCTTAAAGAAACAACACTAAGCAAATGATAGACGCGGATGTTCACCATCTAAGATTAACTACGAAATAATCGTTAGCGAATCCATGATCAAGACAACTCAGTAACTGGTAAGAATGACACTTGCAGTCACTATGTTGACACTTGTAGTCACTATGTTGACACTTGCAGTCACTATGTTGACACTTGCAGTCACTATGTTGACACTTGCAGTCACTATGTTGAGAGATACTGTTAGACAAGATAGGATAATCGATTACACAATGAATATAGCTAAGTGGCAGGAGGAGAAGAATCAATGAGGAGCAAGAAGAATATGATAACCAGTGACGACAGGATGACGATAAATGAGATAACAGTCGTGATCCCCGTGGCATAAACATGATAACCCAAGGGAGAACAAACACACAGATGCTCTTTAGATAAACCGTAAGGATCTTTTTTAATGAGTGCAACCTAACGTCGGGGTAACAGTGGCCACAGTCAACCACTGCGCTCTATCTAGTTGAATAAGTATCTAGTGGAATAAGTATCTAGTGGAATAAGTAGTGAAAGTCTCTGTATTGTATCTAGATTAATAGTAGCTACAGAGAGTCCCTCTGTACAGTTGAGTTGGTGGCCACAGTCAATCCTTACACTATCTAGATCAGTGGCCCCATCAAGTGCCTGCATGCTATCTCATCTGAATTGTTATTTGCAAAATGCTTGTCCTAACAGGATCTAAAAAAAATGTTTTGTTTTATGCACCTACAGCTTCTGTTGGCCGTCTGGTTTATAAAATTATTTGTCGACATTTACGTTGCACTCCCGTCTCAGAAGTTTCATAACACTGTTTCACGGTGGTCTGGTGGCTAGAGCTCTCGCTTCACACACGGAGGGCCCGGGTTCGATTCCCGGCGGGTGGAAACATTTCGACGTGTTTCCTTACACCTGTTGTCATGTTCACCTAGCAGCAAATAGGTACCTGGGTTGTTAGTCGACTGGTGTGGGTCGCATCCTGGGGGACAAGATTAAGGACCCCAATGGAAATAAGACACAGTCCTCGATGACGCACTGACTTTCTTGGGTTATCCTGAGTGGCTAACCCTCCGGGGTTAAAAATCCGAAGAAATCTTATCTTTATCTTATTCGTATATGACTGAAAATGTTTTAGTCGTGAAGGTTTTTTCCTAAGATCTCACAGTCTTCATTTCCCAAGGAATAACTGGATAGGCTCTGAGGCTACAGGTCCCTGTTTAGTTCTCCTCTGCAACCTCTTCAGTTTTTATGCATTTTGGGAACCAAAAATGAGGCATATTTACAGTGATGCAAAATAAAATCACTTAACTGCATATTTAATGAAAATATTTTGGTCGTGAGACATGGCCCGAAACGTTCTAAAACGTTCTAAAATAAACAGAAGAGTGAACGAGGAGGCTCAAACTGTGGTCCGTAAAACTCGGTCCAGCGCTCTACCATCTAGACTAACAGGCGCTCTACCATCTAGACTAACAGGCGCTCTACCATCTAGACTAACAGGCGCTCTACCACCTAGACTAACAGGCGCTCTACCATCTAGACTAACAGGCGCTCTATCATCTAGACTAACAGGCGCTCTATTATCTAGACTAACAGGCGCTCTACCATCTAGACTAACAGGCGCTCTACCATCTAGACTAACAGGACTGTAATAGAGGATTTGGAGGTAATATTTACTGTATCATATCCAAATCATCTTTTTCAGGCCTGGGCTACTCTAGACGGTAGAACGTCTATAGACTAACCAGAGGCACCAACTCTAACCCAACTGAACTCCTTCCTTGGGCTCAAGAGCTTTAGCAATAAATATATTCTTACCCCCCTCAAGACCACATTTTCTATGAGCTCAAATTAAGTTGTAATACACAACTGTCAATGTTTATTAAAACTTAAATTAAGTTTGTGTTCTCAAAATGCTTGACTTTTTTTATTTTTCTTCGTCTACTTGTCGAAATCATAAGCCTTCATATCCATATATCATTGTTTGTGTTGTAGCAAAAATATGATAGGTTAGTCTAAGAACCAGAACAGCGAATTAACGCTTCGTAACGTAATACACCGTCAATCCTACAGTAGTTGTTGTATTCACTGGAAAATAAGGAAGAAATTAATTAAAAAAAATAATATCATTTGAAAGGTCATAGGTTAAGAATAAAGGCGACAAGTAGGAAAAAACAAAAGTACAGTCGTAATAACACGATTGACAATAAACCACGGAACGGGTGGGGTTTGAATCCATGGCGAGTGAGTGGTAACACTCCTGGCCAGTGCGTAAGCCACTGGCCCAGTAGGTTACGAAATGGCCTGGAGTTTTACGACTCACTTGGGTTCTAACCCCACCCGTAACGTGGTTTATGGTATATGTAAGACTTTTAAAGGAAAATGCTACTAAGCAGTTAATTCATATCAATTTTAAGCTACTACGACAATTGTTTAACTTCTGCAGGGACGTCTGTCATAGGCGAACGGCTCTTCCCTTCAGTGGATCAAACCTAATGGCTCCTCTTTCCCGCAGGCGCAATATGACCCCTACGGTTGTAGCTCTCTCTCTATGAATGTACTACTACCACTACTACAACTACAACAACGACTATTACAATAACTACTACAACTATTACAATACTATTACTACTACTACTACTACTATTAATAATAATAAGAGCCGAATAAATTATTCAAAGCAGAAAAGGATGGAAAAAATAAAATCATTCAGACTTAAGAAGAAGAAAATGAAATATATTTCAATAGATGATAATTTTTCAGTTCGATATCAATATAAATATAAATATGGCATCTATAAAACCTTGGTAAAATAACTTCATGAAGTAACGTGAAAGTACAAGGTGTTCCATATATATGAAACACCCTGTATATAAACGACTTGTCAGAAGGCACTGCAAGACTGTGAACAACGTGAATTAAAAACTGTATAAGTCTGTATCCCAGAAATAAGACCGGACTACAGTAAGGAAATAGAGTAACGGTGAAGACGGAATTTATTGTTTTTCAGTTCTGTTATCCCTCTATTACTCCACTTTCTCCTTTTATTAAATGGGAGAAAGTAAAAAGAGAAAAATAGGTCGCAGGAAGAATATTGATAATATAACAGCAAAGGCATCAGACATTCATAAATATAATGAAAATGTCCAACGAGACGCTTGCCAATTTTAAAATAGCTGAATATGTGGATCGTGAAATACCTAAAAAAAAAAGTATTTCACATTATCTTTAAATTAAAATGGGAATTTGGGAAGTTATTGCAGTAAAGGCTAGTAAGCATTAGATATGAAATAGTCTGATAGTCGGAAATAGTCAGAGAGAATAAGCTAATGAAAGATCATAAACACGAAAGAAATGAAATGGAACAGTCATTAGGTAGAAGTAGAGACGAACTATACCTAAAGAAGATAATGGAATGGATGTTAGACGGTTCCTTGGAAACACACTGGCATGGCTTACACGAGGAGGTAGACAGTGCTACATCCCCAGGAAATTAAGATGGTCTAAATTCTGAAGATACGACACTACGAGATGATCTCTTCTCCTGAAGTTTCAACTAAATATAGTTAGTTGCGCGCGCGCACACACACACACACACACACACACACACACACACACACACACACACACACACACACACACACACACACACACACACACACACACACACACACACACACAATAAATTAGCCTCCAATTAACTAACAACGTTTACAAATTCTTTTCACAACTACAACAACAAACTTCTCTGCCTCGCCCCTTCCGATGGGACCCCTTACAGGAATGTGGGCTGGCCACCCACACGCCTCTTTCCTTACCCCCCTCTCTCTCTCTCTCTCTCTCTCTCTCTCTCTCTCTCTCTCTCTGCTCTCTCCTGTCTCTCTGTCTCCTGTCTCTCTGTCTCTCTGTCTCCTGTCTCTCTGTCTCCTGTCTCCTGTCTCCCTGTCTCCTGTCTCCTGTCTCCCTGTCTCTCTGTCTCCCTGTCTCTCTGTCTCCCTGTCTCTCTGTCTCCCTGTCTCTCTGTCTCCCTGTCTCTCTGTCTCCCTGTCTCCTGTCCTGTCTCCTGTCTCTCTGTCTCCCTGTCTCCTGTCTCCCTGTCTCTCTGTTCCTCCTCTGTCTCCTGTCTCCCTGTCTCCTGTCTCTCTATCTCCCTGTCTCTCTATCTCCCTGTCTCTCTATCTCCCTGTCTCTCTATCTCCCTGTCTCTCTCCTGTTATCTCCCTGTCTCTCTATCTCCCTGTCTCCCTGTCTCTCTATCTCCCTGTCTCTCTATCTCCCTGTCTCTCTATCTCCCTGTCTCTCTATCTCCCTGTCTCTCTATCTCCCTGTCTCTCTATCTCCCTGTCTCTCTATCTCCCTGTCTCTCTATCTCCTGTCTCTCTATCTCCTGTCTCTCTATCTCCTGTCTCTCTTCTCCTGTCTCTCTTCTCCTGTCTCTCTTCTCCTGTCTCTCTCTCTGTCTCTCTCTCTGTCTCTCTCTCTGTCTCTCTCTCTCTTCTCTCTCTCTCTGTCTCTCTCTCTGTCTCTCTCTGTCTCTCTTTCTGTCTCTCTCTCTGTCTCTCTCTCTGTCTCTCTCTCTCTCTCAGGCCAGCCAGACAGATGCAATGTGGTGGGACTTGAGTAGTGGCGATGCTGAATGTTGGTGGTGCTGCTGGTGGAGAGGTTGTGCTGGTGGAGAGGTAGTGCTGGATGGTGGTGCTGGTATGGTGGTGCTGGTGTCGTTGTAACTGAAGTGCTGGTGTGGTGGTAGGTGCAGTACCAGAAGATACAGGTATATGCTTGTATCCTCAGTGTAACCAGGTACAAACACACACATTTGTGGAAGGTGCTTCTACCCAGTCCCAGACACATTTAAGAATGGTGCATGTTCTTTTTAGAAGAATGCACTATTATATAGGTATACTGCAATGTCTTTTATCTAGTCATTGATTTTAGTAGTCAAATTGCGTATCCTAATAGCTAAATATCGACCCATATATGCATGGTGAACTTCTTGACGTCAGGTACAAAGCCATCTTGGCCTACCGCAGGTTCTTTTTAGGCTTGTAAAAACCCATGTTGGCATACCGCAGGTTCTTTTTAGGCTTGTAAAAACCCATGTAAACATATTGCAGTTCCTTGTAGCCAAAAACAAAACCATGTACGTACACTGTAGGACAATGTAGGCAGGTACTGTACTGAGTCGTGTAGGCAGGATATTAGTGAGTTCAGATGTGCGTTCACTTAAGTCTTGTTCTAGTTCCTTGTACAGACAGAGGCTGGTGAAGGCTGACTGCAGATCCCTGTTGACAGGTGCAGGGTGATGCAGGGCAGCGGGTGGGTGCCCAGCTGAAGCACCGCGTTTGTGCCCATCTGGGACAGTGGGTAGGAGACCAACTGGGGGCCACTGTGGGTTTCCAGATGGGTCAGTGAGCATGCCAGACTATCGCACACTCCACAGAAGGACGCTTTATTTTTTTTAAAGAGTCCTTGAAGGAAAGCCTGTGTGTGTGTCTTAGTGTACGTAACTGCGTAATTAAAAGTTGAACTCTGAGATGTGTTTCTGGGTCGAATTTTAGTTTTTGGTCTCTCTCTCTCTCTCTCTCTCTTTCCTTCTACTTTCATTTACACAGGGTTAGCTTAAGAATTCCTGCCTTTATTTACAAGCTAAGAGGAGTTACGTACCTCAGTTTACTTTAATGTTTTTTTCAGTGTTACGGAAGATACAAATGGGGAACAAGATGAAGTTAGAGCTATCTGTGGGCCAGCAGTTCCATTTGGTTAACTGACTGTTTCATCGATGTCGCTTTGCTGTACTAAAATGCTCCTGAGTCCTCGATGACGCACTGACTTTCTTGGGTTATCCTGGGTGGCTAACCCTCCGGGGTTAAAAATCCGAAGAAATCTTATTTATTATTATTATTAGCTTTGATGTCTGCATAGACAGCCATGCTGTCTGCCTGCCAGCTGAGTTCATATTTCGCACCATGCTAGCTCCCATAGTTTCCGCCAGAGGGCAAGCCTGGTAGGCGTACCCACGTCAACCAGACCCGCCTTGGCCCGCTCTCACTTGGCGCCCAGACATCAGTCAGTCAACAGGCCTAACTCCTCTGTCCCTCGCAAGGCATGACCCACCCGGGCCATGGCCACAGAACATGCAGCCTGTGTACTCACACCTTTATTACAAATAAAGTAGAAGCCTCCGAAGCCTTATCATTGTATTCCCGCTACCAAGAACACTCCAAATAAACGTCGTTATAAATGGTGACAGCGGTGCCTCGCAGCAGATGTGTTTGCCCACGAGGGAAGGAAGAGGTATGAAGTTTGTCTTCACTCCATCACTCTACACAAGAAGCATCCGTCTCTCAACGAGTTATCCTGATGTCGTGTTTGCAAATCTCAGCATCCAGACACAGGTACAAGCAGGATTAAGGCCGAAATTTGTTGAATTCTCCGAGAAATGACGTCACTGACTCTAGCACAGCGTCCCACGTTGTTTCTCAGTACGTGCTCAGCCTTGTCAGCATGTTCTGCTGTTGTTGTTCAGCTCAGCACAACTATTTCAGCACATCAGAGGCGAGTTTGTGGTGATTTCAGCGGCCAGTGTGAGGTGTCTTCCTTGTGCGTTATGGGTGAGGTGGGTAAGCGCGTGGCCCTGTCTCACCATACACACCCACCCTAGTGTACGCCACACACTGCACTCACTCCCTCTCTGCTGTTTTCTGTGAATTTCCTTGTGAATTCTTGCCAGAACTGTGTATCCGAGTGTCGAGGCCACTCGAAGCCACGTGGAGAAAGCTACATGGGATGATCACCAAGCCACGTGATCAGCACGCCATGTGGGTTAAGCCAGATCCCAAGCCACATGTGGTCTGCTGCCGCATCAACCCATTACGTCACGATGCTGCCTAACTCCACTGACGTCACCACGATGCTGCCTGACTCCAGGACGTCACCCACGATGCTGCCTGACGTCACTCGCGATGTCACCCCATGACATCCATCACGACGTCCCGCCTGACATCACCCCAGTGAGCATTTTATTTTAATTATTTGTCAAGAAGTTTGAGAGAAGATATATGTCGAGTGTTCATTAATTCCTCTCAGTCAGTGTTCTCACATGTTCGTGTATTGCTTGTGTCGATTTTTACACAGAAAAGCGTCTGTAAGCTATGTTGTACCACATGTGTAGTATGTGTGCAGTTTTCTCGTGTGTCCTATGTAGCACCCGTGTGTTACTTTGTCACCCGGTGTGACCCGCGCCCCGCACACTTGACAGCTGACATTTGTCAAGTCCAGGCGTCAGTTACGAGCGTCCGAGCGCCTTGTACAGAAAGCTCTTATTGTTCGCCGCTCAGTCCAGTTATTGGACCGTCAGTCCAGTTATTGTAGACGACCCATCTGGGGACGCTTAGACTATCCTCTGCTGTAACTCAACTGTCGAGAGATGACACTCGTCAAGCCACAGTTAAGCCTGTCAGTGGGCGACTGTCAGCTTCGTGTCACAGCTTCAGTGAGCACCCTGCACAAAGTTGATATCACTTTGACTGCTAGCCCACTCACTGCAGTAAGGTGTATGCTGTTACGACCTCCAGATGTTTCGCCGAGTCGTCCCTGTCACGACTCCACACTCGCCAGCAGTGACAGTACCAGTCGAGGAATGTCCTCCTGAGTTGCTTGCCTGAAGAAGTCCTGTCCTGCTGCGACTACTGATGATACCTCACTCGAGGGCACCAGCAGGTTGTGCCCCAGGTTGAGTGAACCCTGCAGCGACTACTACGATGACTGCTTCACCGTCCCAGAGACCGTACGCCGTTACGTCAAAGCTCAGCCGCAGCTTGTCTCCCGTGTTGCAGTATGTCCAGACGCAGGAAGGCGTGCAGTGCTGCATCGACGCTCACTGCTTTAGACCACGAAGCACACCTTTTTTTCTTCCCTCTCTGGAGGAAGTTTTTTTTCTATGTCCATATGTTTATGTATATATGTTTTTCTTTCGTGTAGAAGTGGAGAAGATCGTGTTGGTTGGTAGGTTTTCGATAGACTTTAAAACGAAGTTCATGGTCGACTTTGCAGAGAAGAACATCAAGGAAAGGAAGAGTGTTGTTGACTTATTCTTCTAGTGTTAACTGGATTGATGGCTCGACCTGGTTGAGCTTGTGTTGGAGAGCTTGAACGTTGAAGCGTCTGGGAGTAATGATGAGAATGTCGTGAACATAATGGAGCCAGGTGACAGAAAAGGGAATAATAGTGGAAAAACGCTCGGCTTCCAGATGTTTCATATATAGGTTCGCAAGGACGCCACTAAGTGGAGATCCCATGGGTAGTCCGAAAGTTTGCTGAACGAGTTGATTTTCGAAAGAGAAACATGTAAAGCCCACACATAGTTCAACAAGATCGATGAAATCGCTGGCTGGAGGAGGAAGATCAAGTGAGTCGTCAATTTTTCTGCGCAAGAGATCAATAGCTTGTGTAGTAGGTACTTTGGTGAATAGGGATGTTACATCAAGGCTGGAGAGTTTCTTGTTCCTGATGTTGATGTTGCAAATGCGATTGAGAAGGTCACCAGAGTGTTTGAGATGTGCTGGACTAATAGTGCCCAAAAGTTTGGAGAGGTATTTAGCGAGAATTTCTGAGAGTTTGTGGGGAGCACTGCCTATTCCCGAAGATATGGGCCTCAATGGGATACCTGGTTTGTGCGTTTTGGCAGACCGTACATTCTGGCAGGTCTGGGGTTGCTGGGAATGGTGTGTAGAAGTTTCTTTCCTTGTTCCGGGCATTAAACATCTTCAACACACTGTGATGCAGTCAGTGTGGTTGTGAGGTCCAGCTAATTACCCACACCTTACCTTGGCAAATAGCTGTCAGCCACGCCTCCATGCTTAAGCCTCAGGTCGTAACACGTGGTCTACACCTTATGGGAAAGGGGGGTGCTTTGAGCACCATATAAGGTCATGAAAACGACTAGAGGAGACAGAGAGAAGTGGGTGACAGGTCCAGTAAGGAGGTCTCTGGACAGCGGGTGTGCAGTGGGCCACGCGTTGCGAATCTCGGGTCAGCTGGTTGGTGAATTAAGAGTGAGTATAAGTCTGTGTTACTGATAACATCTACCCTTCCCCCTTGTAATAAGTCTCATAGGTCAATGGTTATTGTATGTAATTCTCCGTCAGGATATAATGTATTCTCACTCTTTATGTTATTAAGTAAACGATAGCCATAGTTCCCATTTTTATTTGTACCTTCTTATGCTATTCCCTATTTTGTTAAGCACTGGGATAATACAGGAGACGGGCTCACTTGCTGGGATACCTCAGGAAGAGTGGGTACAGGTCTCACAATACCCAGAGAAGACACTGCCGAGAAACGATACATAGTCCTCCCCACCAACTCCATTACCAAACACGTTTCCAACATTTTTTCCAATACCTCATTCCGAGTATCTACCTCCACATCCACAACCATCAAGGACATTACCAGTAACAGACAGGACAAGCTTCAATCCACTGCAGGGGTATACACAATTCCTTGTAATGACTGCAGCAAAGTATACGTCGGCGAAACATCCAGAGACCTCCAAACGCGTATTTCAGAACACCAGTACGCAGGCAGATCTGACGACCCAAGAAATGCCTGTGTTCAAAACCGAAATTCACACAACCATTTAATCAACTACAGAAACGCAAGACTCATCGCCAGAGAAGACAACACTCAATACCGAAGAATCCTGGAATCATCACTTATTTGTATATCCAACAACTTCAACCAGAACAACGGCTTCTACAACATAGCTGAACCTATTGCCAAGAAACTTCATCGCTATCCCACATAGAACTCAAGAATGGAACACTGCAGGTCCTTTAAGTTACCCGAGGTTTTAAACTATCACACTACTTTGAAGACTGTCACATGCAGCTTTCTCCACCTGACCCAGCATTCTCCACCTGACTAAATAGTATAAATACCCTTGTTTCTTTTATCCAGGTAGATCTGTTTGCGACTCGATAAAGCCCACTGCGTGGGCGAAACGTTGTCAATAAAGGATCACATTATACTGCTTATGTGTTTATCTTTCCAGGTTGTGCTATATCGACACTGGCAACCCGAAGAACAGGAGCCGGGTCGGGGGAGAATTTACCACTCAGTTTCCGTACTTTTTTCCAGACTGCACTTATTGAGGAAGCCGAAGTGACGGTAGAAACGTAATCCCGCCAGCAAGTGCGTTTAGCGTCACGGATGACACGGCGAGCAATTGCTCTCTTCTGCTTAAAATCAAGGAGTCTCTTTGTGGTTCTGTTGTACCGGTACCTGCCCCGTGCAGCGCGTTTCAAACGTACTGCCCGAGCACAAGCAGGAGACCACCAAGGAACGCACCTCATCAATGTAGGACGAGGAAGGAGCCTCATGAAAAGCAGTAAGATGTGCGTAAAGATCCCAATTCGTCCGGTCAAATTGCCAGCATTGGCTACGAGGAGGTGGAAAATACTAAAGAGAAGTAAGGATGATTGGAAAATGATCTCTGTCATTCAAGTCCGGGAGGACAGAACATGTGAAATCGAGGACAGTTCTGGAAGAGCAGACGGAGAGACGATGCAAGAGATAGAATGAGTTCGAGGATCAAAATGGGTAGGAGTACCCGTGTTTAAAACATGGAGTGAGAGAGAAGCAAGAAATGCCTCTAACTGAATGCTGCAGGAGTCACAGTGAGACCCCCCTCCCAGAGAAAATGGTGGGCATTAAAATCGCCAAGTAACGGAAGGGGTGGCGGTAAGGAAGAAACCAGAAAGGCAACATCTGGTATAGACAATGCCCGAGAAACGGAGAGATACAAAGAACAGTGTGTATACCACTTATTCAAGTGGATACAGGCTGCAGTGTAATGCAGAGAAGTATGAACAAACAGTTGACAGTATGGAATACCAGTGCGTATAAGAAGAGCACTTTCGTTAAAGGTTCCATCGGAAAAAGGATCCGATGAATATAATAAATCATAGCCCGAAAAGGGATGGATAACAGCGGAGTGTAATTTGGGTTCTTGTAAGCAGACACCAACAGGGGAAAACTGGGAGAGCAACACCTGAAGCTCACCCCGGTTACCCCTGAGGCCTCAGATATTCCACTGTAAATAAACCATGATTTACGAAGAGAAAGATACAAGAAAGCCAAAGGTAGAGGTATCTATGGACTAGTAGGGTTAGAAAAGTCCACGTGTGGAGGCAGCGGAAGACTTGTAAGCAGGAAGGATTGGGATACTACGAAGGAAGGAGGGGTGTAGACGGAGAAGAGAGAGGTGGAGCGGTGTCCGTCAACGTTCGAGTCTCACTAATATATTCTGCGATAGTTTCTAGTGTTTCAGAGGACAAAGACTCAGGATGTGGGACCACATTAGAGATGGAAGGAGGAGGAGGGTGAGCAACAATCGGGGAGGCTATGGACTGTAGTAAAGTTGGCGGTGAGGAAAAGGAAGAGGAAACTGTCGAAGGGGCTTGGGAGGGGACAGGAGTGGAAGCGACCTGGGAAGGGAGAAACTTGGGAGGGGACAGGGGATGAAGTTATTGAACGAGGAGGAGGATGAACCTCCACACACGTAACGGAACTAGTTGGAGGTGAGAAACTAGGTATAGAAACTGGGAAGGAAAAATGTGCAGGGTAGAGAAGGAAAGGAGGGGTGAGAGGAGAGTTTAACAATGGGGATTTTTTGCTGGACTTCTGAGAAGAAGGGGGGCTGTGAGGAGGTGGTGTTGGACGAGGGCGTGTAGACACAGAACTGTGCGAGTGAGTAGAGGAAGAGGTGAAGACAGTATGGGGTGCCGAGGTAGGGACCTCGGAGCCCAGGACAGCAAAAGAATTCGAAACAGGGGTGACTGAGGATGGGGTGACCACAGAGGAAGCTGTGGGAGTTGGGGCACCAGAAGTGGGGGAATGTTTAGCAACGCGAGAATAGGAAATACGGGGAAGTCTCCCTTGAAGGCATTGATGAGATACAGCCATGGCATATGGGAAACCTTCAGCCTCTTTGCGACAACGGATTTCACGCTCATTTAAGTAAACTTGACAACGGCGAGAGTAAGATGGGTGCGCCTCACGACAATTAAGGCAAGAGGGAGGTAGACTACAAGAAGGATTGGCATGGTCGTCGGCACCACAGACTGGGCATTCGGCCATGGACCTGCAATATTTCGTCGGATGACCAAAAAGCCAGCAGTTTCTACACTGTTGCGGTGTAGGGATCACCTTTTGAACTTGTAAACGGTGTCCCGCAATGTAGACCGAGGGCGGAAGGTCACGGCATTCAAATGTTAAGCGAGCTATATTGCAACGATATCGTCTTCGCCGACGGGCAGGGAGGACAAAAGTGTCAACTTTGAATAAAGGAAGGTCTTGAAGCTCAAGCTGCTCCAGAATGTCACCACCACATGTTTGGAAATTCTGTTGGACAATGGTATGGGGTAGGATGACAGTACCACTACAAGAATTTAGAGAAAAATGTTTTTCAATAGTGACAGGAATAGCATCTATGGTCGTGAGGAGAGGAAAATCACGAGCTTGGCCAGCATTCTGAACCGTGACGATGCGTGTGTCGGTTTTGAGAGTGGGAAAGGAGATATTTATACCCACATGTCTTAGGAGCGCCTTACCAATACTATGATCGGAAACATAGGCAGTAGAAGAAGTCTGTCTCAGAGTAAAAAACTTAGTCCATTGTGTAGTGTGAAACATAGTGTTTAAGGGGAGTGAGTGACGAGCTGGTCGTTTCTGAGATGAATGAGAATGAAGCAACGAAGTATCATCATGTAAGGGTCTTGGGCGTTTAGATGTGGGACCAGAGTTGGTCTGATGTGGGACGGGCGAGCAACTCAAAAATTGCCGCACCGTAGAGGGAGAAGCTGGAAGCAAGGTCAGAGAAGAGCGGAGGTTAGACCTATCAAAAGGGCCAGTCGGAACCCCGGTACCTGAAGCAGGTGACGAACTGGCACCAGCAAGAGGTACAGGGGTATTGGAAATGTCTGAAGAGTGGTCCAATAACGAGGTAGGGTCAGAACAGGGTGCGGTAACAGGAAGGGGCCCGGGGGTAGTAGGTTCACAGAGTGGGATGTCCATGGTTAGGTTACTTCTTTCTTTCTGTTTTTGAAAAAAGAAATAAAATAAAATAAAAGATAAAAAAAATAAAAAAAGGGGGGGACGTGGAAGAATAGCTCCTAGGAGGAATGAAAAGTTTTTGTTTTTTTTTTTGTTTGTGTGTGTGTGTGTTTGTGTGTGTGTGTGTGTGTGTGTGTGTGTGTGTGTGTGTGTGTGTGTGTGTGTGTGTGTGTGTGGTAGTTATTACCATTTTGTCCTAGGCACATGTCGATTAGACACTAGGCCTGTTGTATGTGTGTAAGGAAACATTTCAAAATGTTTCCGCCCCGCCGGGAATCGAACCTGGACCCTCCGTGCGTAAAGCGAGAGTTTTAGCCACCAGGCCACCGGGGCGCGCGCGCGGTGTGTGTGTGTGTTCACCTTTTCAAACATAACCTTCACATAGGAGAGAGAAACTTATGACGACGTTTCGGTCCGACTTGGACCATTTACAAGTCACACTAACACACGAAGGTGAGGGAGCCAGTATACATAGGAGAGGATAATAGATGGGACAAAGAGAGGAAGGAAGTGGAGAAGTAGTGGTAGAAGTAATCCTGGTAGTGGAAGTAGTAGTGGTAGTAGTAAGTAGGGTGAGTAGTGGTAGAGAGAAAAGGGAGAGAAGCGAGGCAATAGTAGTAGTAATGGAGAAGTAGTAGAAGTGTAGTAAGTCTAAGGACAAGAAAAAGAAGCATTGCAAACATTTTAACAATGGTCTTAAGGTCACACAGCAGTCAAAGGCGCATTAAAGTACATTATGTTGAGTGGATAAAGGAAAACCAACTGATGTCGAACATTGTGACTTATTCCTGATCGCTTCAGGAGACCAGGACTGACTAAATGCTCATCTCAGCATAGCAGGTTAGTCTACAATTGGTTTTCTTAGATTTATAACTATACTTTATACGACATTTACTTCCTTCAGGCGTACTACCAGCTTCAGAGACTGGCGAAAATAGTTACCGTTCCTTGTTGAAGACTGTATGGATAACTTACGAAATCGTACAACAACAAAAATTTGCTGTTAATACTAATTGTGCTAGTGGTAGTGCGAGGTTAAAGGTACCACTAACTCCCCTACTAATCAAGGTAAGAACATTCTGGCTGTGGGTGACTCACAGGTAAGATATACGTAGTGTGCTTTCTGTAACAGAGATAGGAACGTTAGACAGAGTGTGCTTCCCAGGATAATATTATGTCAGGTAATGGGAACAAGCCCATCATCTGTCTTAGTGCTGGTGGAAATGATATCAGGAAGGGCAGGAGACAAGAGCAGCTGGATAAGTACAAGTCAACCATAGATGTAATTAGGTCTAAGGGAGAGGTCCCAATCATATGAAGCATCTTGTCTAGAAAGGGAGTGGGCAACGAATGGATGTCTAGGGCAATTGGTGTAAATTGTTGGCTAGATAGGTACTGCAAGGAATTTGCAATCTTATTCATTTATAACTGGGAGAAATTTTATGTCAAACGTGATATGTATGCAAGGGATGGGGTACATGTCTCAGGGGCCGGAGTGGTTGCATTAGCTAACTCAAACTGAGAGGGTCATTGCTGACTTAAATGATAGATTATAGAGATATGGGTGTGTATGGGAAACAATCAAGCTGAAGTACAAGGGTTGAAAACAGTAGATATAACCAGGATACTTCAGGGATTGTTTAATAGACAATATTAAAAATAAAGTTGCTAGTAAAGGCAAAGCAATTAATCAAACAAAGAGATGGCAGGGAGTGACTAGCTCCTTAAGGTTTACTATACTAATAGTAGGAGTCTAAGAAATAAGATAGATGAGCTAACATTACTTGCATGTGTAGGTAATATAGATATTTTTGTTATAACTGATACCTGGTTCAACCAGAAAGATAGAGAAATGCCTTCTGAATGTCACATACAAGGCTATAAACTATTCCACACTGATAGGGTCAACAGGAAGGGTGGTGGAGTAGCGATGTTTGTCAGAGATAATTTAAATTGTTTTGTTAGACAAGCTGTAATATTAGAAGCATCGGACACAGAATCAGTTTGGCTACAGTTTCTCGAGGGTCGTGACAAATTAATTTTGGGTGTGATTTATAGGCCCTCAAATATTTATAGGGAGTACAGGAAGATGCTATGGGACGAAATTCATAAGGCGTCTAGATATGAAAATGTCGTGTTAATGGGAGATTTTAACTTTAGACAA
Source organism: Cherax destructor (assembly GCA_009830355.1). Classification (NCBI taxonomy): domain Eukaryota; kingdom Metazoa; phylum Arthropoda; class Malacostraca; order Decapoda; family Parastacidae; genus Cherax; species Cherax destructor. The sequence continues at coordinate 108,189 of WNWK01001707.1, forward strand.
ATTGATTGGAACAATATGACAGGAAATTTTGAATCTAATGACTTTCTTGATACGATTCAGGATTGCTTTTTAAAACAGTTTGTAACAGAACCAACTAGAGGAAAACAATCTACTTGACTTGGTTCTTGTCAACAAGTAATCAATAATTAATAATCTTGAGGTTAATGATGAGCTTGGGAAAAGCGCTCACAAATCACTTAGTTTCAATATATCATGGAATTACCCCAATAACTGCAATCAAGTCTCTGTCCCAGACTTCCGTTTGGCTGATTTCATGGTACTGAGAAATTACCTACTTGGGCTTAATTGGAAAGACCAGACTAATGGTCAGGTAGGTGGTGTTAGTTGCCAATATGACGTTTTCCAGAGCATAGTTCTGGCTGCCCAGACAGCTTAGGTTCCAAGTATGGAAATCAGATAAACAAAAATGATCACAAATGGGTAAACAATAGATTAAAACATCTCATTGTCCCAGGATGCGACCCACACCAGTCGACTAACACCAGGTACCCATTTTACTGATGGGTGAACATAGACAACCGGTGTAAAGAAACACGTCCGATGTTTCCACCCCTTCGCCGGGAATCGAACCTGGACCCTAGCCATGTGAAGTGAGAGCTTTTGCCACCAGGTCACTGGGACCTGGTTAGCTTCGAACTATAGACCAATAAGCCTTCCATAGTGGGAAATTTTATGGAATCAATAATTGCCGAGGAAATTCATAGCCATCTTGAAAGGCATAAATTGATTAATGAATCTCAACACGGTTTTACAAAGGGGCGTTCCTGTCTTACGAATTTACTAACTTTTTTTTCACCAAGGTATTTGAGGAGGTAGATCATGGTAATGAATATGATGTTGTGCATATCGACTTCAGTAAGGCTTTTGATAGTTCCACATCAGAAACTATTGAGGAAAATTAAGGCACACGGAATAGGAGAATTTTTTTCCTTGGTAGAGGTGTGGTTGACAGGCAGCAGAGAGTTTGCATCAATAGGGTGAAATCAGAGTTGAGATGAGTCATGAGTGGTGTTCCACATGGGTCAGTGTTGGGCACTTTGTTGTTCACAATTTATATAAACTACATTGATGAGGGAATAAATAGCGACATAAGCAACTTTGCTGATGACACAAAAACAGATCAAATTAATTCTAATGAGGATATTAGAGCACTCCAGGAAGATTTGAATAGACTGATGCAGTGGTCGGAGAAGTGGCAGATGCAGTTTAATATAGACAAATGCAAAGTTCTAAACATTGGACAAGAAAATAACCATGCCACATATAAACTAAATAATGTAGATCTCAATATTACTGATTGCGAATAGGATTTGAGAGTTCTGGTTAGCAGTAATCTAAAACCAAGACAACAGTGCATAAGTGTTTACAATAAAACGAACAGAATCCTTGGTTGCATATCAAGGAGCATAAATAATAGAAGTTCTCAGGTTGTTCTTCAACTCGATATATCCTTGATTAGGCCTCATTTAGATTATGATTCACAGTTTGGGTCACCGTATTACAGAATAGATATAAATACACTGGAAAACGTACAAAGGAGGATGACAAAGTTGATCCCATGTATCAGAAATCTTCCTTATGATGACAGACTGAGGGCCCTGAATCTGCACTCTCTAGAAAGGAGTAGAATTAAGGAGGATATGATTGAGGTGTATAAAGGGAAAACAGGAATAAATAAATTGAATGTAAATAGCGTGCTAAAAATATCTAGCCAAGAGAGGACTCGCAGCAATGGTTTTAAGTTGGAAAATTTTAGATTCAGAAAGGATGTAGGTAATAGAGTTGTGGATGAGTGGAACAAACTCCCGATTACCGTCATAGAAGCTAAGACGTTGTGTAGTTTTAAAAATTGGTTGGATAAATACATGAGTGGGTGTGGGTGGGATCTGTCTAGCTTTCGCTAATAAGTCTGATGCCGTGCTCCTTCCTTAAGTGAATGTGACCTGACCTGACTAGGCGAGTCATTGGTTTAAGTCGGGAGGTGACTTGGACGTGCCTCGCGTGGGCCAGTAGGCCTGCTACTGCTAGGGTTGCTGCTAGTGCTGCTGATGGTGGTGGTGGTGCTAATTGTGGTGGAGGTGATGTTGCTGCTAGTGTTGCTGTTGGTGGTGCTAGTGTTGCTGCTGCCAATGCTGTTGCTAGTGCTGCTGATGCAAGTGATACTGCGAGTGCTGGTGAAGATGCTGCTGCTAGTGGTGGTGGTGCTGCTAGTGGCAGAGATGGTGCTGTTAGTGGTAGATTTGCTGATGCTAGTGCTGTTGCTAGTGGTGACTGTGGTGGTATTGCTGTTAATAGCGTTGAGGGTGGTGGTGGTGCTGCTGCTGATGTTGCTAATGGTGTTGCTAGTAGTGGGGCTTCTAGTGATGTTGCTAGTGGTGGCAAAGTGCTGCTGCTAGTGGTATAGATGGTGATGCTGCTAGTGCTGCTGCTGGTGTTCCTAGTGGTGGTGTCGTGGTAGTGCTGTTGCCTGAACTCCTGTTAGTGGTGGGAGGTGTGGTGTTGCTGTTAGTGGTGATACTAGTGGTGGTGGTAGTGCTGCTTCTGCTGCTGCGTTTCTGTTATTAGTAGGGTTGCTAGTGGCTGTGCTGCTAGTGCTGCTGTTAGTGGAGTTCCTAGTAGTGGCTGTGTTGCTAGTGGTGCTGATAGGATTGATAATGGTGATGCTGCTAGTAGGGCTGCTAGTGATGCTGCTAGTGGTGTTACTGATGATGGTGGTACTGCTGCTAGTGGTGCTGCAAGTACTGCTGCTAGTGGTGCTGCAAGTACTGCTGCTAGTGGTGCTGCAAGTACTGCTGCTAGTGGTGCTGCAAGTACTGCTGCTAGTGGTGCTGCAAGTACTGATGATAGTGGTGCTGCAAGTACTGCTGCTAGTGGTGCTGCAAGTACTGCTGCTAGTGGTGCTGCAAGTACTGCTGCTAGTGGTGCTGCAAGTACTGATGATAGTGTTGCTGCAAGTACTGCTGATAGTGTTGCTATTGGTGTTACGGGTGGTAGTGGTGGTGCTGCTATTGGTGCTGCTAGTGCTGCTGCTAGTGGTGTTGCTATTGCTGGAGATGGTGGTGCTGGTGCTGCTTCTTTTACTTCTACTTGTTCCTCTTTAGCTTCTTCCTCTTCTCTCTCTTCTTCTTATTCTTCGCCACATGTGGTCTTCCCACTACCTCCAGGTTCAAAGAATTACTACCAAAAATCTCGCGCTTTTCACTTCCCACAATCTGTCTCTTCAAATACAGGGAATACGTGCGCCTAGCACCAACAGCCTGATTGAACAGTGGATAGAGAGCCTTTCCTCCTCTACAATACCTTCTCCTGGCCGACTCCTCCTCCACCCCATGTTCCTAACAACATGGAATTAGCGCTTTATGAAATAAAATAAAATATAATCCCCCAATCCTCCTGGGTAAGCCTGGATAGAGGCTCTGTTGTATTCTTTTTTGACTGATCCATGCAGTGTGTTTATACGAGTCCCTTATTTTTTCTAGTTTAATCTGCAACTCGCCTAATTTAAGCAGATTTATGCATAGTAAAATCGGGCATTTAAGTAGCCGTATCTGGTATCGACGTGGTTTAAACCAGTGTTTGTATGGCTGAGTCCTGTATTTACTTGGCAGAATCCGACAGTAGCAAAGTGCGTGTGTAGTTGTTGCATTTTCAAAATTAAATTGTAATCTGTTTCGGTGTTTTATAATTTTGTTGACATTGAGAGTTTCACCCTCATCAGTGTTGCATCTCTTTCCTCGAAGTTTCAGACAATTTTGTATCTCAGAATATCAAACAGTTGATTTGTAAGATTTGACTGAATGAGATCTTACACAAATAACTAGTACGGTATTGTGACTTTTTGTTATTTAATGAGATCTTATATTCTCCATTTATTACTATTTTATAATTATTCGAAAACCAGCACCAAACCCAAATGACTCGTACATCTATAAAATCCATTTCTTAAGATGCGAGCATTCGTTTTTTTTTTTTTTTTTTTTGCCCTTCTCTGCAGCTAATTTAATTATCTTGGTCTCTTATATAATTTGGAGATCCAAACTGTACAGTATTTTGCAGGTGAGGACTGATGAGTGAATTATAATAATTATATCTGATAACTAACATTCTTTTGCCTTTGCTGCTCTCAGCTACATATAGTAAGCAAGGTGACTGGGACATGTCTACTAGTTTCTTTAAAGACACGTAATACAAACATTTATTTTAGACAAAGCTTCGCTACGAGGTGAGCCATATCAAAGCTCTTCATGTCATGACTGAGGGCACTTGACTCACACAATGAATAAGTGATCCTTACTGGATCACCAGGCCAGAAGCAGATATGCAGAAATAAGCGACGAATTCCTTATGAATACCATCATATATTGAAACACTCCTTCATGATAAACTGATTAGAAGATTAGTAAATTAATGTAAATATCATAAAATACAAAAGTCTGAGTAGATCTCCATCTATGATGAAAAATATGGTAGATTAGTACCTCTAGGGAGCACCTTGCAATGTAAACAGAGTGGAATAATAAACACAAAGGCAGTATAATGCCATCCTTTACTGACAACATTTTGCCAACATAGAGGGCTTTATCAAGTCACAAACAACGTAGACAGTAAAGGATCGCAAGTACTTGTGGCAGTTCGGCATATACACAGATGATTAAAATGAATACTACAAAGAACGTGGTCAGTCTTATGGTTACCCTCTGGTTTACTACGTGCTTGATTGATGAATATAGAGATGATGAATATATTGATGAATATAGCGATGTAATACGTCAAGGTATCTTATTAAGATAAGATATCAGACATAATCAAATAGCATAAATTTAATTGCAACAGATATAATATAAACTATATAAATATCCAGAAGTACTTCTATTAAGCCTTTTAGGAACTAGTTTGTTATGTGTGTACCCGATAGATATGGGGTGCACAACAACCTAGCAGATACACAATACAGAAGAAATATGGATGCACAGTGAACTAGCAGTTACCATCAGCGGGATGGATATGCGGCACACGATAAACTAGGAGCTACTTTCCATGAGAAGGATATACGGTACACAATAAACTAGCAGCTACCGTCCATGAGAAGGATGTACGGTACACGATAAACTAGCAGCTACCGTCCATGAGAAGGATGTACGGTACACAAACTAGCAGCTACCGTCCATGAGAAGGATATACGGTACACAAACTAGCAGCTACCGTCCATGAGAAGGATATACGGTACACGATAAACTAGCAGCTACCGTCCATGAGAAGGATGTACGGTACACGATAAACTAGCAGCTACCTTCCATGAGAAGGATGTACGGTACACGATAAACTAGCAGCTACCGTCCATGAGAAGGATATACGGTACACAAACTAGCAGCTACCTTCCATGAGAAGGATGTACGGTACACGATAAACTAGCAGCTACCGTCCATGAGAAGGATATACGGTACACAAACTAGCAGCTGCCTTCCATGAGAAGGTTATACGGTACACAATAAACTAGCAGCTACCGTCTATGAGAAGGATATACTGTACACGATAAACTAGCAGATACCTTCCATGAGAAGGATATACGGTACACGATAAACTAGCAGCTGCCTTCCATGAGCAGGGTATATGGTACACGATAAACTAGCAGCTGCCTTCCATGAGCAGGGTATATGGTACACGATAAACTAGCAGCTGCCTTCCATGAGCAGGGTATATGGTACACGATAAACTAGCAGCTGCCTTCCATGGGACGGCTATGTGGTACACGATAAACTAGCAGCTACCTTCCATGGGACGGCTATGTGGTACACGATAAACTAGCAGCTACCTTCCATGGGACGGCTATGTGGTACACGATAAACTAGCAGCTACCTTCCATGGGACGGCTATGTGGTACACGATAAACTAGCAGCTACCTTCCATGGGACGGCTATGTGGTACACGATAAACTAGCAGCTACCTTCCATGGGACGGCTATGTGGTACACGATAAACTAGCAGCTACCTTCCATGGGACGGCTATGTGGTACACGATAAACTAGCAGCTACCTTCCATGGGACGGCTATGTGGTACACGATAAACTAGCAGCTACCTTCCATGGGACGGCTATGTGGTACACGATAAACTAGCAGCTACCTTCCATGGGACGGCTATGTGGTACACGATAAACTAGCAGCTACCTTCCATGGGACGGCTATGTGGTACACGATAAACTAGCAGCTACCTTCCATGGGACGGCTATGTGGTACACGATAAACTAGCAGCTACCGTCCATGGGACGGCTATGTGGTACACGATAAACCTGACGTTTCGGTGGCAAAATCTACAATCCGTTTCTTCATAATGTTGAACCCTGAGCGAAACCACGTCTGAAGTGCGGAAGAGCTGTGCTCTACCAAGACGACATAATAAAAGTAGATAGCATTTCGCTCAACAACTGATGTTGTCTTCAGTCTTATTAAATCTGAAGCAGTAGTAGGACAAATAAAGTAAAATAGGTGTAATTATTATTATAATCATGGGGGAGAGCTAAACCCGTAGGATTATACAGCACATGTAGGGAGGGGGGATGGAAGGCTCAATTCAGGGAACTGGAGATCCAATTGCCTAGATCAAGAGCCCCTCGCCAGCGTCAAGGAACCTCCCTAGTGGGGGGGAAAATAGATATAACAAATTCTCTCCACTGACTGTTGTTTGTTCCACTGACCAGTGTTGCACTGACCAGTGTACCACTGACAAGTGCACCACTGACCAGTGTTGCACTGACCAGTGTACCACTGACCAGTGTTGCACTGACCAGTATACCACTGACAAGTGTACCACTGACCAGTGTACCACTGACCAGTGTTGCGCTGACCAGTATACCACTGACAAGTGTACCACTGACCAGTGTACCACTGACCAGTGTTGTGCTGACCAGTATACCACTGACAAGTGTACCACTGACCAGTGTTGCACGAACCAGTGTTGCACTGACCAGTGTACCACAGACCAGTGTTGCACTGACCAGTGTTGCACTGACCAGTGTACCACTGACCAGTGTTGCGCTGACCAGTATACCACTGACAAGTGTACCACTGACCAGTGTTGCACTGACCAGTGTTGCACGAACCAGTGTTGCACTGACCAGTGTTGCACTGACCAGTGTACCACTGACCAGTGTACCACTGACCAGTGTACCACTGAACAGTGTTGCACTGACCAGTGTTGCACTGACCAGTGTCACTGACCAGTGTACCACTGACCAGTGTACCACTGACCAGTGTTGCACTGACCAGTGTACCACTGACCAGTGTTGCACTGACCAGTGTACCACTGACCAGTGTACCACTGACCAGTGTTGCACTGACCAGTGTACCACTGACCAGTGTTGCACTGACCAGTGTACCACTGACCAGTGTTGCACTCACCAGTGTACCACGGACCAGTGTTGCACTGACCAGTGTTGCACTGACCAGTGTTGCACTGACCAGTGTTGCACTGACCAGTGTTGCACGGACGAGTGTACCACTGGCCAGTGTTGCATTGACCAGTGTTGCACTGACCAGTGTTTGCTTGACTTATGTTATAATGGTTAAGAAATATTGAGGTCATTACTGATGGCTACACCTGCGTCCTCTAATCTCTTATAGTTTTAAATCGTATTAGATGAAAGATCCACAGAGTTAGATCTAGAGTTATGAAAGCCAGAGTTGACAGCAGAAAGTTGACAGGAGATTGTTGACAGCAGCGAGTGGTAGCTAGAGTGTGATAGCCAAGGAGTGGGAGACAGAGAGTGGGAGCCTGGAAGTGGAAGCCAGGGAGTGGGAACCAGAGAGTGGGAGCCAGAGAGTGGGAGCCAGAGAGTGGGAGCCAGGGAGTGGGAGCCAGAGAGTGGGAGCCAGAGAGTGGGAGCCAGAGAGTGGGAGCCAGAGAGTGGGAGCCAGAGAGTGGGAGCCAGAGAGTGGGAGCCAGAGAGTGGGAGCCAGGGAGTGGGAGCCAGAGAGTGGGAGCCAGGGAGTGGGAGCCGGAGAGTGGGAGCCGGAGAGTGGGAGCCAGAGAGTGGGAGCCAGAGAGTGTGAGCCAGAGAGTGGGAGCCAGAGAGTGGGAGCCAGAGAGTGGGAGCCAGAGAGTGGGAGCCAGGGAGTGGGAGCCAGAGAGTAAGAGCCAGAGAGTGGGAGCCAGAGAGTGGGAGCCAGAGAGTGGGAGCCAGAGAGTGGGAGCCAGAGAGTGGGAGCCAGAGAGTGGGAGCCAGGGAGTGGGAGCCAGAGAGTGGGAGCCAGAGAGTGGGAGCCGGAGAGTGGGAGCCAGAGAGTGGGAGCCAGAGAGTGGGAGCCAGAGAGTGGGAGCCAGAGAGTGGGAGCCAGAGAGTGGGAGCCAGAGAGTGGGAGCCAGAGAGTGGGAGCCAGAGAGTGGGAGCCAGAGAGTGGGAGCCAGAGAGTGAGAACCAGAAAGTGAGAAACAGTCGGAATAGCTGGAGTCGAAACAGTGAGATGCAAAGAGCACATAAGAGTGAGAGTGAGAGAGAGAGTGAGAGAGAGAGAGAGAGAGAGAGAGAGAGAGAGAGAGAGAGAGAGAGAGAGAGAGAGAGAGAGAGAGAGAGAGAGTGAGAGTGAGAGAGAGAGAGAGAGAGAGAGTGAGAGAGAGATGGAAGATGATGTCGTTCACACCAACATATTAAGGTCAGTTTTTTTTTCTAGTGAGCGGGTCGACAAAGGTTACACAGCAGGACAGATGTCTTTCCCGCCCACGCCCTCACTGTGCCCACACCCACACTATCCGCACTCCCAAACTGTCCCCACCCCCACACTCTCCGCACGCCCTCACTGTCCCCACGTCCCTCCCGCTCATGCCCACAGTTTCTCCACGCACTGCCATGCCCACATGACCAATGTGGGCATGGATTACCTTGGGATTCGGGGGTCAACCCCCTCCCCCGCGGCCGGTCTGTGACTAGACCTCATGGTGGATCAGGGCCTGATCAACCAGGCTGTTACTGTTGGCCGTACGTAAACCGACGTACGAACCACAGCCCGGCAGATCAGGTACTGACTTTAGGTACCTGTCCAAAGCCTTCTTGAAGACAGCCAGGGGTCTATTGGTAATCTCTCTTATGTATGCTGGGAGGCAGTTGAACAGTCTTGGGAACCTGAGACTTATTGTGTTGCCTCTTATCGTGCTAGTGGCGCCCCTGCTTTTCATTGGGAGAATTTTGCATCTCCTGCCGAGTCTTTTGCTTTCATAGGGAGTGATTTTCGTGTGCAAATTTGGTACTAATCCGTCTAGGATTTTCCAAATGTATATAATCATGTATGTCTCTCGCCTGCGTTCTAGGGAGTACAGGTCGAGGAACTTCAACCGTTCCCAGTAATTTAGGTGTTTTATCGCACTTATGTGTACCGTGAAAGTTCTCTGTATATTTTCAAGGTCAGCAATTTCACCTGCCTTGAAAGGCGCTGTTAGTGTACAGAAATATTGCAGCCTAGATAGAACAAGCGACATGAAGAGTGTCATCATTGGCTTGGCATCCCTAGTTTTGAAGGTCCTCATTATCCATCCCGTCATTTTTCTAGCATATGCGACTGATACAATGTTGTGGTTTTTGAAAGTGAGATCCTCTGACATTATCACCCCAGTGTGAAAACACCCTCTAATGCCCACAGCTCTCCCACGCCTGTTTTACCCACGACTACATTGTCGCCACGCCCGTCTCATTCACACCCACAGTATCTAATCTCCTGACCACTATAACAGACCTCCCATCACCAGCAGTATTTTCTCTACCTATAATCTCCTGACCACTATAACAGACCTCCCATCACCAGCAGTATTTTCTCTACCTACTGTGTAAAATCATGTTTACATGGTACATGATAGATACCATACTTACTACGTCCAGCCATGTTTACATGGTACATGAAAGATACCATACTTAATACGTTCAGACATGTTTACATGGTTCATGATAGATACCATACCTAATTCATCCAGCCAGGTTTACATGGTTCATGATAGGTACCATACCTACTACGTCCAGCCATGTTTACATGGTTCATGATAGGTACCATACCTACTACGTCCAGCCATGTTTACATGGTTCATGATAGGTACCATACCTACTACGTCCAGCGATGTTTACATGGTTCATGATAGGTACCATACCTAATACGTCCAGCCATGAACTCCCTAAAAATTAACTTTCCCAAAAAATTATTTTACAGAAAGTTTAATTATTTTTTCAATGACAATGATATAATGATTTATATTTTTGGACCAAAACTTAGAAACCTCACCTAACCAACTTTAAACTAAGGCTATTGAATATTGCTTAAAATCAATTATATATTATTTTCCTTTTACTCAGATCGATTTACACTAATGGCAAAAATAAAAAAAATAATTCGGCCAGCGATTCGACTTAAATAACAACGCACTTCTTGCCGAATAGGGCAAGCGAAAAATTAGGTGTGCAATAATTTCGCAAAAATCATTCTGAACCTAACGAAAAAAATATATTTCATTGTGTTTGTTTATTAATAAATTATTCTAAACTTATCGAAAATATATTTAGTTGGTTTATGCTAAATTAAAATGCGTTTGTTATAATAAGGTTAGGAAAGTTTCTTAAGGTTCTTTTGGTACAAAATTATTATTTTTTACATTAACATAAATGAAAAGAAATCATCTTTAAACGTATAAGAGAAAATTTTAGAAAGGACTTAATTTTAACGAGTTCTTGCTAATTGACCAATTTTTCCTATTCGGCACGACATATCACGCAGAATTTGCCGATATAGGCCAAACTCCTTTAAAAAAACAATCTTCCTAAAATATTCTTTAACAGAAAGTTTGATTATTTTTCAGTGACTGACACAAAGATTCGTATTTTTGGAAAAATAAATTAGAAACTTCACCTAACGTCCCATAAACTCAATTTTTTTTAGCTAAATTCTGCTATATAGTATATCGTAGGTTAATTTTTATGGATGACCATCCTCTTTAACATACGTTCGTCCTGCTTTGAATAGAGAAAACAATTCAAAACACTGTCTGCCCCATCGCTTCATAGTGTCTAGCAGTTAAAACAAATTTCACACATGCAAACACTGTTTTTTTTCTTAAAAATCGATTCAGTTACACAAAAATAACACTTGACAACACGACAAAAAATGCTAATCTAACCTCAACGGAATGACCGACAATGCTTAAACTCGCCATTATACTACACTATATTATACTATATTGCCATATTTTACCCAGGAAGTGCTCAAAAAGTTCTAGTCAGGGAACTTTTTGATTGGACCTCGTAGCGACCTTCGGCTTAGCCAATAATTTTTTTTTGACATAAATCAGCGGAAATCGATCTGAGCATAACGAAGAAAAAAGTGCTGGTAATATCCTGGAGGCCAGAGTCCACTTCCAAGAGTGTGGACACCGGCTTAGGTCTGAAAAGTCCTCTCATAAAACTGTAGTCTCTTAAGCACGTAACTGAAGAGGCATTTGGAGTACGTAAAGCAAGAGGCACCGATGATTATTAATCTGGTGATCATGTCACGAAAGACACATTGTGATGTGCTGTTTGTACAAACAATTTACAAACCACCAGCAATAACATTGAGCACTGTTGGTAACAACTGGCAATACAACGGGCTAATTAAGTGCTGTCAACATGTCAGGACGTCCATCACATTCATAAAATGCGTCAAAGTTCTTAGGCTTCAGTTACAAATAGGTTTCATTTCTTAATATTACAAGGGCCACGACTTTTCCCACTGCCTCTCAAGGCGGTAGGAAAGGTCGTTAAGCCCATTTCTCTTCCAACTTGACAGCAAGAGGAATAACTGTCACACAGACCTTGTAAACACTATGGAGATCACCTGGCAAATGGAATTTAAAAAAAAAATTCCAAGTGTTGCAATAGGCAGACGAAGTAGACAAGAGGATGGAACCCGTTGTAAGCAAAACCATGTCTTCACCCTGAGAGGCGGGTATACATACACTGGAGGCAGAGAAGGATTGATGGGGGAAGGGGGGGGTTAAGGTATTAGGTGCCAGACAACACAAGACATAAGAACATGAAACACGTTTAAAAGATCCAAAACCCTATTTAATTGATATATATGCATCTAGAACTAAGGCCCAAAAATTTCAGCAGACAACAGTTCCGTAATCTTATCAAAATATGTTTGTCGTCACCTTGATAGTTATGTGCAATTAGATTTGAGAAGTTCTCAGGTCTTCGAGCGGGATTTAAACTAGCAAATTATGCATTTATCGCCGTATATTATAATAATAACAATAATAATCTTTATTTCTACTCGAACATGCACAAGATATACAGGCATAGCTGACATCAATGACATACTACTATATAAGAGCCCCTTGTTATGCTGAGCATTTCGGGCGGATTATGTCAATTTTGTCCCAGGATGCGACCCACACCAGTCGACTAACACCCAGGTATTTATTTTACTGACAGGTGAACATGGACAGCAGGTGTCTTAAGGAAGCACGTCCTAATGTTTCCACCCATACCAGGGATCGACCCACGGACCTCAGTGTGTGAGTTAAGTGTTCTAGCAATTGTTCTCAAGTAACTAAGATAAATCTATGTATATCCTTGTATATTTACATGAAGACTCGTTAATGAAACAGAGTCCAGGTAGATCTACGAGTCTTAGGTAGATATTAAAATATCAAATTCTATATCCCAAAATAATTTAATCCCATGAGTGTTGATAATGTGACGCAAGATAATCACCAGGCCACGGTACCCCGTGGCCTGGTAGCTAAAGCTCTTGCTTCACACGGCGAGGGTCTGGGTTTGATCCCAGCGAAGTTAGAAACATTGGACGTGTTTCCTTACACCGGTTGTCTATGTTCACCCATCAGTAAAATGGGTACCTGGGTGTTAGTCGACTGGTGTGGGTCGCATCCTGGGACAAAACTGACCTAATTTGCCTGAAATGCTCAGCATAACAAACGGCTTTCTATATAGTAGTATGGCATTGATGTCAGCTAGGCCTGTATACCTTGTACATGTAGTAAATACAGATATTATTATTATTAAGTATATTAACACAAATGTAACATTGAATCCTATACAATGACACTGAGATAGCCGAACATATCGAGTTCATACAAATAAGGAATAAAGTGATACATGCATTTTTCTAATTGGTATCTTTATAGTTCAGGGTTGCTGAAATACTAATGGTAAATGTCATAACACTGTTGACAACACACAAGTCTCTGTCGTAGTTAAAGAAAATGTAGGAATCACGTGAAAGACAGAATGTGGAACCATCGGGTAAACTACTACAGAATTTTCTGAGGTATGTAATCTCCAAGGTGTTTCCTGCACATATACAAACATTATCTCTCAGTCCACAGCAGGATTCGAACCTGCACACTCTGCATCATAGTACGCAATATTTTATCCACACAGCATTGTGGTTTAAGTAATCCATGCTTTGATGCAGAGTGTGCAGGTTCGAATCCTGCTGTGGGCTGAGAGATAATGTTTGTAAATAATTTCGCATGCTTGCAAATTAAGCACACACCAACAAATTCCTCGTTATGACTTTCTGTTTTTATTCTCATTCGTGAAGTTTTTTACATAGGGTTGTACAAGATTAAGGGACCCCAATGGAAATAAGTGACTTTCTTGGGGTTATCCTGGGTTCTCTACACATATGCTGCTATGTATGATAATCAATGTAACTGTATTTGTGTATACTTGAATAAACTTACTTACTTACCTATTAGGTTAAGGTTCTTAACTTTATTTATAAGCTAAGAGCTGTTACCTACATCAGCTCATTTGAAAGCCTTTTTATTGTTCTAAGATGGAGCCATCTGTGGGCCAGCGATTTCATTTGGTCAGCTGACTACAGCTAGCCCTCCATTATGCTGTACGAAAATGTTCCAGACTCGAGTCATCCTGGGAATACATGAACTTGGATGAAGCGATCTTCTTGAGAAGGGTACAGTGTAGTTGCTGCTGGCTGCCCGTCTTGTTGTGCAGAAGCTCACTTCTCGCTGTCCTTGGAGTGGAGCCATGTGTGGTTCTTTTACAAAATTGGCCTTGTACATAACACCCACATCCTCCCTGTGTTGAAGGCTTTGCTGGAATGACATCTATCCAGGCTTAGTCCAGGCGAGTGATGAGCTGTCTTGCTCTGTTCTCTATTCTGTCAAGAAGTCGCAGATGAGATGGAAGGCAGGCAATCTAGGAAAGAGGTGCAAACTCGAGGTGTGAGCGTACTTGTGCCTCACAGAATCTTGCAGCATCTACTGTCGAGAAGATGCGAGATACGTCGAACTGCTGTAAGCTTCCTGGCCGATTTGTTTGGAAGATTTACAACGTGGTTCTTTATGATCAGGTTGGAGTCAAATTTCGCCCTTATGATATCAACTCTTCTCAAACAATTATCGGTTAAACATTTCGTAAATCTTAAATTTCACTTATCTACAGCAAAAATGCATCGGGTATAAAAATAGACGTTCTTTACAAATTTTAGGACATTGAATATGGAGTATTGAAATGAAACTTATAATTGAAAATTAGACACACACAACCCGCACATATAAAAAAAGAGAGGAGCTTACGGCGACGTTTCGGTCCGACTTGGACCATTTACAAAGTCGCACTAACACACTTTGTAAATGGTCCAAGTCGGACCGAAACGTCGTCGTAAGCTTCTCTCTTTTTTATATGTGCGGGTTGTGTGTGTATTGTTCCAGTCACGGTATTGTGCCTTTTTTTGTTAATTGAAAATTAGCTCTGTGAAGATATGGACTCAGGCCGGTTACTATTATCTTTGACCTAGGAAGGGAAGAGAGTTAATAAAGTGAACAGAGGTAAAAGTTCTTGATTCAGATGCACAATGTGTAATTGTTTAAACCATACATTCACTCTCCTTTAGCCAGTGGACTCTTATTATGGTCAGATTCGCTTCCAGAAACCCAGAAAGCATAAAGTGAAATACCTACCTACCTGGAGTCTACCTAGAGGGCATTTCGGGGATCAACGCCCCCGGTCCACAACCAGGCCTCTCGGTGGATCAGGGCCTGATCAAACAGGCTGATCCGGCACCGACTTTAGGTATGTCCAGCTCCCTCTTGAAGGCAGTCAGAGTTCTATTGGTAATTCCCCTTATGCATGGTGGGAGGCTGTTGAGCAGTCTTGGGCCCTGGACAATTATTGTGTTTTCTCTTAGTGTGCCAATGGCGCCCCTAATTTTCATTGGAGGGAGTGATTTATGTGTGCAGATTCGGTTGAATTCCTTCTAGGATTATGATGGGTTTCAGTGAGTGCAAGTCAAGTGCTTCCAGGCGTTCCCAGTAGTTGAGGTGTTTGATGGAACTTATATGTGCAGTAAAGGTTCTCCGTACAATCTCTAGATCTTCAATTTCACCAGCAGTATTCCAGCCTAGAGAGAACAAGTGATTTAAAAAATGATCATCATTGGCTTGGCATCTCTTGTTTTGAACGTTTTCATTATCCATCCTATCATTTTCTTCGCAGTTGTGAGCGTGGCACTGTTGTGACCCTTGAAGGTGAGATCCTCAGACATTACCACTCCCAGGTCCTTCACATTAGTTTTCCGCTCTATTGTATGATTAGTTTGTAGTATGCTCAGTTCTAATTATCTCCTCAAGTTTTCCATAACAGAGTAGTTGGAATTTGTCTTCATTGAACATGTTTTCCATTGCCTATTGGAGAACTTGGTTTATATCTTCTTGGAGGTTAACCGTGTCCTCAATAGATGACAGTCTCCTGCAGATCCTAGTATCGTCTGAAAAGGATGACACGGCGCTGTAGATTACATCTCTATCTCTGTCTATGTCTGATATGAGGATGCGGAACAGGATGGGGGCGAGTACTGTGTCTTGTGGAACAGAGCTCTTCACTATGGCAGCTTCCGATTTAACTCTGTTGACCACTACTCTTTGTGTTCGATTGGTTAGAAAGTTGATGATCCATCTCCCCACTTTGCCAGTTATTCCTTTATCCCGCATTTTGTGTGCTATTGTACCATAATCGCACTTGTCAAAGGCTTTTGCAAGGTCTGTGTATATTACATCTGCATTCTGTTTTTCTTCCAGTGCATCCAAGACCATATCATAGTGATCCAGTAGTTGCGAGAGGCAGGAGCGACCTGCTCTGAACCCATGTTGCCCTGGATTGTGCAGTTTTTGGGAATCCAAGTGGTTTACAATTCTGCTTCTTAGAACTCTTTCAAAGATGTTTTTGATGTGGAACGTTAGAGCTACTGGTCTATAGTTCTTAGCTAATGCTTTGCTGCCACCTTTATGGGGTGGGGCTATATCCGATGTTTTTAGCGATTGTGGAATTTCACCCATGTCTAAGCTCCTCCATAGCATACTTAGTTTACGCGAAAGAGGTTTCTTGCAGTTCTTAATGAACACAGAGTTACGCGAGTCTGGGCCTGGGGCTGAGTGCATGGGCATGTTAATGGCTGTCTCAAAGTCTATTGGAGTTACGGTAATTTCAGAAATTTGGCATATATTAATGGAGTTTTGAGGCTCATTCATGAAAAAATAATTTGGATTGTCGATCTTTAGACACAAGAGTTTTATTGGGATTTCAGTATCTCACTCATTTCTTTGTTATCATCTGTGTAAGGCCCATCTTGTCTGAGCAAGGACCCGATACTAGATGTAGTATTTGCCATTTTTTTTATAAGATAAATATTTCCATTTTTTTTCAATTTCACTAATCGCTTTTAGCTCCTGTCTCTCCTGGGTCCTGTATGAATCCTTCAACTTAAGTTTGATACTTTCCACTTCCCTGGTCAGCGCTACCTTCCGTGTATCAGATAATCTAGCATTCTTGAGCAGCTCAGTGATTCTTCGTCGTCTTCTGTAGTGGGAGCGTCTTTCTCCAGTTTACTTCTTCTCTTCTTTATTATCTATTGCCTTCGAAGCATATTTTTTTGTAGTCTAGTGTTATAGGCTATTTCATAAACCGTCTCTTATTTTATTCTGTGAACTCTAGGTTACAAACTCACGGAGATCTCAAGAACATAGAAAAACTCCATATTTAACTAAGTTCCTAGTTCCAAATAATGGTAAAACATCTAGAAAGGTTAATTAACTATTTTAATACGACTCAATAGTAAATATTTTGGATGGGTCTAGATTTAATTCAAGTAGAAAATTATTTACATTTACATTATTGGGTTGCAAGCTTTAGTCATCCGCCAAACGTCTGTGCAATTTAATATTATTGGGAAGCTTTCTGCTTACCAGCTGGGTTTCCAAGAATTCCATGAATAAACTATGAAGTGCTGGGCACAGTGGATTTATCGTTGCTATACCAAACTTTTAGAATATAATTCACTGTTAAATACAAGCTCTGCATTGATAATTCAGAGTTTGATAAGTTATGTGGGTTCTTTCACAGGTAATGGTAAGGCAGATTCTATAATTCTTTAGATAGTCTCGGACGTCAACTGGGACTCTTGTCATTAAGGATATCATATCAAAACTAACCATATTGTAATTATTAATACAGGCTGTGGTACTTAACATCTCCATTAAATTATAATGTTTTACAGTGTTCTCCCTAGTGTTGAGCTCAATTATTTTACTATAGCCACTTTGATGATTCATAAATAACAGATTCAGTGAAATTAATTATGCTCCTGGCTTCATTATTTGCTTGACGAGTTTTAATTAAACTCTTCATGTTAGGTAATTATTGACTGGCTGTCAAGTTTTATTCAAACCACGATTATCAAAATCTATGAGGTTCTTTGTGATTTTATTTTAAGTATCTGTAATACTCAAAAGATCATTTATGTTACTTAGATAATCACTTTAATTCAGAGTTACCACTGCATTTCATTTACCTAAGTAATATGTAAATTTGTCTTTACTCCTAAAAGATCTGTAAGATTTAAAAGAACATCTGAAGGAAATCAAGAGCAATATGATTTGCCAGAGAACAGTGAGTCATACTGTTATTTATGTTGACATCAATGGGCAAATCTTTTGATTTTTCTAGTTTGCAAAATGATTATACAGTTTCCACTTAACATTGTTTTAGAGGCAGCAAAATTTTGGCCGTAACCTGGAGCAGTAAATGGCTTCTCGTCTATTGGAATGCTTGACAAGTATATTACAAAAGATTTATTAACATTTTATTAGCGTATTTGGTCCAGTAACTATTTTCATTTAGATTTTCAAATTTACGTTTTGTTATTCAGCTCATTCGTAGTTTATTGTAACCGCAATCTAACAGGTTTGTTCCACAAAATCAGTATAGCTTAGTTAAAATTATATTTCTTGGATTTTGTTTTTTGAAGGTTTCTCTTTTTCTTGTACTAATAATCAATATATTTTTGTAAAGTTATTCTCATAAAAGTATAAAAATGTGATCTTTCATGTCAACTAATCTATTTGGCAAAAAAGATGTAGACAAAACGTTCTTAATCAAGCGTTTGATTAAATATAAATCTACAATAACCTCAGTACGGCACACAACCATTGCAATACAAAAACAATACTAACTCACTCACGAAATCGCAATGACACGATTGCAAACAAACAATTCCACGGGTGGGATTAGAACCCGCGATAGTCACTGGGCCAGTTAGCTACAATAAAATACATCCAACTAGGTATATTTATACACCATAGGAAGGTTAGCATAGGCCACCACCGTGACCACAAATGCAAGTTTTTACAGACGAATCTCCCGCTAGCGTGGCCGTGACGAACTCTAGATAAAATATACCAACGGTTGGCACATCCTAGTAAACTTAAAAACAAAAATCAAGACAAGGACAGACAAAACCCACTACAAAGACAAATATTTCTCAGGCGAACTTGAAACATATGTCTGAACATCGACACACCAAACCCAGGACAATAGCGCCCTGAACCCCTGAACAGCGACACACCAAACCCAGTACAATAGCGCCCTGAACCCCTGAACAGCGACACACCAAACCCGGTACAATAGCGCCCTGAACCCCTGAACATCGTCACACCAAACCCAGGACAATAGCGCCCTGAACGCCTGAACATCGTCACACCAAACCCAGTACAATAGCGCCCTGAACCCCTGAACATCGTCACACCAAACCCAGGACAATAGCGCCCTGAACCCCTGAACATCGTCACACCAAACCCAGTACAATAGCGCCCTGAACCCCTGAACATCGTCACACCAAACCCAGTACAATAGCGCCCTGAACCCCTGAACAGCGACACACCAAACCCAGTACAATAGCGCCCTGAACCCCTGAACAGCGACACACCAAACCCAGTACAATAGTGCCCTGAACCCCTGAACATCGTCACACCAAACCCAGTACAATAGTGCCCTGAACCCCTGAACAGCGACACACCAAACCCAGTACAATAGCGCCCTGAACCCCTGAACAGCGACACACCAAACCCAGTACAATAGCGCCCTGAACCCCTGAACAGCGACACATATTGCCCAAAACAACAGTACACAAAAACCTTAAAAGAAAAAGAAACCTAAACGATATACAAAATGCTTAAAGATACAAAAGTCCTAAAACGACAAAAAACCTAAACGGCACAAAAACTTTATTAGTATAACTAAACGACATATAAACCCCTTAATAACCACTCAAACTGAAAACAACGACATAAAGGAAGTTTAACTACTCAAAAACCTGGGCCGAGCAATTTACTTTTACGCCGACAGCAGCAGTTCGTGAGAGCCACGGTTTCTGTAAGATAGGTCTAGACTACAGCTAGCAGAGCAGGCATCGACCTCATCCACACACTTGTTTCGACAAATTAAACTGAGAGAGCGAGTGTTATGGATCGTGAAGGCAGAGCGAGATGGTTTGGCGTTCTAATTGAGTCGTTTTCTCTCTGTGAAATGGTCGTGTATCAATTAAATGCTTACGTGTAGGATGCACAGAATAGGGCAGAAGGTGTACTGAAACAAAGAAAGACAGAATGTTAAAGGGGATGTCGGTAGTTAGGCTGATTGGATATAGTATAAACAAGGAGACAGACGCTATGATTGAGATGATGGGGGATGTTGGGGATGCTGGAGGAGACCAGAAGTTAACGACATCAAGCAAACTGGAAAAGAATTTTGACGATTCCTAAGCAAGCGTTCCTCGCTTTATCCTCTCCGCCCCTTCCACATGCGCACACACAACTGGCATCCCGTTCATTTCATTACTCGGCACATCTTCGAGTCAACTGGGAGGAGGGAGAGGGATGTGTTCCTTAATGCTGATTTAGGGCTCTTGATCCACCAAATTAAAGCTAATGTCATTTCCCTTCGACCATTCCTTATTACCTCCCATTTTACAAGTCTTAACCTTGCACTATTAATTAAAATATACTACATATACATAAAAAGAACTCATGATCATTTTTTTGCACCGTCTCGAAATTGACCTTTAAATTGGATAGGAAATGCTACATAAATAAGCATAATTAAGAGACAGCAAGCTAGATTTATTTCAATCATTCTGCGAGGGAAGTGCATCCCATCTTACAAATAACCACAATTTCTTAGTATGCATCGAGCTGTAGCCTAACACTCATGAAGACATAAGAACATAAGAATGGAGGAACACTGCAGAAGGCCTACTGGCCCATACAAGGCAGGTCCGAGAACTATAACTCAACACCTACAGTAAACGATGAAGAATTAGATACGTGCTCAATATCCAGGTATCTTTAAAAGGACATAATGCAATATCCGGGTATGTATAATTATACACAAAAGATGAAATAATCAGACTTGGAGCTGGTGAACAGCACTGCAATCTTGTGGAATCTGAAGCACAGGCATGAAGCTTGGCGATTATATTCCGGCGTCAGGTGAGCGACGTGCAGCTGACGATGCCTTCGTCTGTTGGAAGCTCAAGCCTTTAAAACAGGCCTAGGAACTATAGAAAGATCAACATAATCAAGAGGCTCAGGAGCTATAGCTCTAAACTGGCAAAACTGCTATAGATCAACACTGTTAAGAGACCCAGGGTTGAATTTCAACACCTTCAACAGACCCTAGGGAATTTAGCTCGCATCTCCATTGAAACTCCGGGGCTAAAGGTGTGTCCTAACAAAGGTGGATCTCCAGCTCCTGAACCTCAGTTGATTGCAAAAACCTGAGATCAGTCATACAGATCATTGTGAAGAGGCTCAGGAGCTGTAACTAAACTTTCTCAAGACGCCTAAGACTGGAGCTCAACATCTTCAAGAAGCTCTCCAGGTGCAGTTCAACAACCTGATGATGCCCTGGAATCCAACCCTCTTTACAGTTATAGAAATGTGAGGAAGATTGAAAAAAAAACATTCTGAAGGAAAAAATAAATAAGAGGAAGAGTAGGAAGAATAAGAATGGGAAGAGGAAGAGAAAGAAGCAGACGAATAGGAGGAAAGGGACGAAGAGAAAGAGGCAAGAGAATAAGAAGATAAAAAGAAAAGGAGCAAGATCCAGAAAAGGAAAAAGAGGAAGAGGAAAAGAAAGAGGAAAAATAGGAAGAGAAAGAGGAGGGAAAGGTACTGGAAGAAAAGGTGAAAAATGGAAGAATATGATAATGATTGACAAGAAAAAATAGAAATAAGAGTAAATAGAGAAAGAAGAAACAGAAGAGGAAGAAGAGAGAAGAAACAGGATACCTGAATAAATACCTTGAAGAGATACCTGAAAGGGATACCTGAAAGGGATACCCGAGAAGCTAATTGTACTCTAAGTGGAAATGTACTCACCTAATTGTGGTTGCAGGGGTCGAGACACAGCTCCTGGCCCCGCCAGGACATTAACCTGTCACAATGTCAAGTACTGAACAAACTTCCGGTTCATACTCTTAAGAGAGGAGCTAAAAATCAGTCTGAGAACGAAATTGATATATGACATTGATAACACACGATGCTAACTAAATTTAGGCCAACACGTGAGTACGTTGGGTAGTATTAGGTTAAATTATATTACATTATTTTATCATAAGAACATAAGTAAAAAGGAACACTGCAGCAGGCCTACTGACCCATGCAAGGCAGGTCTATCACATCACTCCCTGGCTTAGACCCGACCACCTGGAGTTAACCCTTTCCAGGTAAACTCCAGGTAGTCAGGTCACTTCCACTTAAGGAAGTAGTAGGCATCTGACCTAGTAGCACAAGCTAGTCAGGTCCAACTCACACTCACCCACACCCACTCATGTATTTATCTAACATATTTTTA
The DNA here is from genome assembly GCA_009830355.1 of Cherax destructor. Lineage (NCBI taxonomy): Eukaryota > Metazoa > Arthropoda > Malacostraca > Decapoda > Parastacidae > Cherax > Cherax destructor. Next base: position 130,393 of record WNWK01001707.1, read on the forward strand.
AAACTACACATCGTCTTAGCTTCTATGACGGTACTCGGGAGTTTGTTCCACTCATCCACAACTCTATTACCAAACCAGTGCTTTCCTATATCCTTCCTGAATCTGAACTTTTCCAACTTGAAACCATTGCTGCGAGTCCTGTCTTGGCTGGATATTTTCAGCACGCTATTTACATCAACTTTATTTATTCCTGTTTTCTATTTATACACCTCAATATTATCCCCCCTAATTCTACGCCTTTCTGGAGAGTGAAGATTCAGGGCTCTCAGTCTATCCTCATAGGGAAGATTTCTGATACATGGGATCAACTTTGTCATCCTCCTCCTCAGTGCATTTATATCCATTCTGTAATACGGTGACCAGAATTGTGCAGCATAATCTAAATGAGGCCTAATCAAAGATATATAGAGTTGAAGAACAACCTGAGGACTTCTATTATTTATACTTCTTGATATGAAGCCAAGGATTCTTTTAGCTTTATTGCGAACACTTATGCACTGTTGTCTTGGTTTCAGATTTCTGCTAACCAGAACTCCTAAATCCTTCTAGCAATCACAAGTATTAAGATCTCCATTATTCAGTTTATATGTGGCATGGTTATTGTCCTGCCCAACATTTAGAACTTTGCATTTGTCTACATTATACTGCATCTGCCACTTCTCCGACCACTGCATCAGTCTATTCAAATTATCCTGGATTGCTCTAATGTCCTCATTAGAATGAATTGGACGGCCTAGTTTGGTGTCATCAGCAAATTTGCCTATGTTGCTATTTATTCCCTCATCTATGTCGTTTATGTAAATTGTAAACAACAGGGGGCCCAAAACTGACCCCTGTGGGACACCGCTTGAGACGTGCCTCTATTCTGATTTCTCCCCATTTATGCAAACTCTCTGCCGCCTATTTGTCAACCATGCCTCTACCCAGGAAAAAAATTCTCCTATTCCGTGTGCCTTAAATTTCCTCAATATCCTCTGATGTGGAACTCTATCGGAAGCCTTACTGAAGTCCATATACACAATATCATATTCATTACCATGATCTACCTCCTCAAACACCTTAGTGAAAAAAGTTAGTAAATTCGTAAGATAGGAACGCCCCTTAGTAAAACCGTGTTGAGATTCATTAATCAATTTATGCCTTTCAAGATGGCTACGAATTGCCTCGGCAATTATTGATTCCATAAATTTACCAACTATGGAGGTAAGGCTTATTGGTCTATAGTTCGAAGCTAAGGACCTGTCACCTGCCTTTGTAAATAGGTATTACATTTGCCCTTTTCCACTTGTCTGGCACTATGCCAGTTTGTAGTGATATATTGAAAAGATTTGCCAAAGGTTTGCTAAGTTCCCCTTTACATTCCTTTAAAACTCTTGCAAACAGTTCATCAGGGCCTGGGGATTTGTTAGGTTTTAATTTCTCTATTTGTCTGAGGACCATGTCACTAGTTACCCCAATCGAGCATAGTTTATTATCTTTCTGTTCAACATAATTTAATATTTCTGGAATTCCGCTAGTATCTTCCTGAGTAAAAACTTAGAGGAAGTAAGTATTGAAAATTTCACACATCCTTATCACTGTCCGTGATCTGTCCTGAGTTACTCTTAAGTGGGCCTATCTTGTTCCTAATCTTACTTCTGTATACCTGAAAGAACCCTTTTGGGTTAGTCTTCGAATCCCTTGCGTCCTTAGACTCATAATTCCTTTTTGCTTTTCTTATTATTTTTTTTATTTCTCTCTTTAATTGAAAATATTGATTTCTTATCTGTCCATCCCATCTTTTTATACGCCTATATATGCCTCTCTTTTGACCAATGAGATGTTTTAATCTATTGTTCATCCATTTAGGATCATGTTTGTTAGATCTAATTTCCCTACTCGGAAAAAAAGTTGTCTGGGCAGCTAGAACTACGCTCTGGAAAACGTCATATTGGCAACCAAACCACCTACCTGACCCATAGTCAGGTCATCCCAATTTAGCGCACCTAGGTAATTTCTCAGCCCCATGAAGTCGGCTAAGCGAAAGTCTGGAACAGAAACTTGATTGCAGTTACCTGGGCAATTCCATGATATATTGAAACTAAGTGATTTGTGATTGCTTTCCCCAAGCTCTTCATTAACCTCAAGATTATTAATTAGTGATTCTTTGTTGGCAAGAATCAAATCAAGCAAGTTGCTACCTCAAGTTGGTTCTGTTACAAACTGTTTTAAAAAACAATCCTGAATCGTATCAAGAAAGTCACTAGACTCAAGATTACCTGTCACATTGTTCCAATCAATTTGTCTAAAGTTAAAATCTCCCATTAACACAACATTTTCATATCGAGACGCCTTATGAATTTCGTCCCATAGCATCTTACTGCACTCCCTATCCAGGCTTGGGGGCCTGTAAATCACACCCAAAATTAATTTTTCACGACTCTCGAGAAACTGTAGCCAAACAGATTCTGTGTCTGATGTTTCTATTCTTATATCTTGTCTAACACAACAATTTAAATGATCTCTGACATACATCGCCACTCCACCACCCTTCCTGTTGACTCTATCAATGTGGAATAGCTTATAACCCTGTATGTTGCACTCGGAAGGCATTTCTCTATCTTTCAGGCTGAACCAGGTCTCTGTTATAGCAATAATATGTATATTACCTACACTTGCAAGTAATCTTAGCTCATCTATCTTATTTATTAGACTCTTACTATTTGTATAGTAAACCTTAAGGGAGCTAGTCACTCGTTTCCCTCTACTATTTTACAGCAGGTCAACTTTCCTGACTGGAAATTACACAAAAAATAAGCCAGTTAGACATTATTCTCATGCTCATTGGAGAAGCCAGGTATAGATACTCAAAAATCCGGGAAAAGGGAATTAATGTACAATTGCTATGGATCCCATCACACATTGGATTACTCCTTCATGATAAAGTTGATATGTTAAAGTTGATATATTATAGGAATGGTTACAAGTACTTCTGGCAGTTTGGGAGGCACACAGATGATCAAACCAAATGCAAATTATGTAGCCAGGCATATGGTCACTGTCTTGAACACTATGTGCTTAATTGTCCACTTATTGATGAATATATAGATAGACAGTATAATAACCAATGTGACATGTCAAGATGTCTTATTAATGCAAATAATATTCCAGATATACTAAGCAAATTTCCTGAATTTGCTTGTAACAAATAAGTGAACTATAGATATAAATCAAAATGTACACCTGTTAACCCTTTTGGGGCCTAGTTCCTAAGCCTTTCGTGTATCCATATGCTCTTGCGCTAGCGTCCACGGGATGGATATGGGGTGCACAATAATCTAGCCACTTCGGTGGCAAAATGTAAAATCTTGAGTCGTGCTTGAGTGAAAATATTACCCCTCGAGACCTGAGTGTAAGCATTATACTCCATCCCTCACTAAAATTTATCCTTATCCTCTGAAACCCTCCAGTCATCATAGTTTTGGCTGTAAACATTATATTCCAGCCCTCAGTTAAACATTACTGTTCAGCCTTGAAAGTGAACATAACACAAGTGGTTTGAGTGTTAACATTACTCTCAAACCCAGGACGAAATTACTGTTCAGTCTTGAGCATTAAACACTACCTCTGAGTCTAGACATCCTCCTCCAGTACTGAGTGAAAACATTGCCCATTTAGTTTGAAAAGTAAAAACTGGGTTCGAGTGAGAACATTACCCTCCAGGTCTTAGTGTAAGATATAAACACCTCCAGCTTTGAGTGTAAACATTAGTATCCAGCACAGACTGTTAGCATTACTCCCTAGCTCTGTAAACATTACCGTGTCTTATCGTTACCCTTCAACCCTGAGTATACACAGTATCTGAGTACTGGGAGCAAGCATTACCCTACAGTCCTGAATGAAAGTAACACCCTCCAGGTAAATATAAATATTATGCTACAGCCCTTAGTGTTAACATTACTCTAAATTTCACTGTGTAAGCATTAGCTCCGGGTTCTGAGTGTAAACACTACGCTCGAGATGTTTGTAAATAATACTCTCCAGTTATGATTGTAAACATTTCCCTCCAGTTGTGGTTGTAAACATTTCCCTCCAGTTGTGGTTGTAAACATTTCCCTCCAGTTGTGGTTATAAACATTTCCCTCCAGTTGTGGTTGTAAACATTTCCCTCCAGTTGTGGTTGTAAACATTTCCCTCCAGTTGTGGTTGTAAACATTTCCCTCCAGTTGTGGTTGTAAACATTCCTCCAGTTGTGGTTGTAACATTTCCTCCAGTTGTGGTTGTAAACATTTCCTCCAGTGTGGTTGAAACATTTCCTCCAGTTGTGGTTGTAAACATTCCCTCCAGTTGTGGTGTAAACATTTCCTCCAGTTGTGTTTACACCAGTGTTTAAACATTTCCTCCCAGTTGTGGTTTAAACATTTCCTCTCAGTTGTGTTGTAAACATTTCTCCAGTTGTGGTTGTAAACACTTCCCTCCAGTTGTGGTTGTAAACACTTCCCTCCAGTTGTGGTTGTAAACATTTCCCTCCAGTTGTGGTTGTAAACATTACCCTCCAGTTGTGGTTGTAAACATTACCCTCCAGTTGTGGTTGTAAACATTTCCCTCCAGTTGTGGTTGTAAACATTTCCCTCCAGTTGTGGTTGTAAACACTGCCCTCCATTTGTGGTTGTAAACATTTCCCTCCAGTTGTGGTTGTAAACATTACCCTCCAGTTGTGGTTGTAAACATTTCCCTCCAGTTGTGGTTGTAAACATTACCCTCCAGTGTTTCTAAACATTACCCTCCAGTTGTGACTGTAAACATTACCCTCCAGTTTTGAGTGCCTACATTACCATGGAGCTGTTTTACCCAGAGTTTAAACATTAGCCTCTAGCCCAGCAGATGGAATAAACATTACCTTTGAGACCTGCAGTTGAGTGATGGAATTCCCCAACCACTGATGCCCTTTTTCCTGCCACTTGTGATCATCACTGATTGATCATGGTAAATCAGTCATCTATCCTGAATACAGCTGGCTAACAAACCGATAAATTGCCTGTTTCAGAAATGAAAAATATTTGTTTTCCGAATATCTAAACTTGTGAGTTGGTACTACTGATACTAATACTTCTACTACTACTACTAATATTAATAATAAACTATAATAATTAAATTATAATAATAGTAATAATTATTATCTCAAAAAATCATGCTTTAGTTCTACTCTCCTCATATTTCAGCCAATTTCTGACAAGCGAGGCTATCATAACATCTAAAAACAAAAATTCGCCTAACAGAGAAATCTGTAAATGACAGACCATTAATGACTAAATTCTGGACCCATAACATTATAACTTGGGTACGAGAGTCAGATACACACACTGGCGAGCCACAATGGGATACCATGATAAAAAAAAAACTTAATTTTCATCTAGAGGTAATTAAACCCTTCCTGATACACTGCATTTTATAACATGCAGAGTTGAGGGTTGGTATTAACGTGAACAATTGATCGGGAAGAAGTGTTATGATAATTATTATTATTATTATTAAGTGGAATTGAGAAACTTACAGCATGCTGCCAGGTAGTATTTAATTTTGATACTGGGTGGACTGGTAATTGAGCGAAAAGTCTCGGCCACATCCCCAAAACCTTCATATACCTAGAATCAGTGTCGGAATACGCTTACCGTATTTTCCGGCATATTAAGTGCATGACAGAAGTATCATAATGATAAATCAGTAATCACATTCATGGGTTAATTACCCTTCTTACTTGACGCTAAAACGTAACCCAAAGCCTACCCTTTACCCTGACCTTGAGCATATAAGGCGCAGGGTGATTTTTCAAGAATTTTGTGGGAAAAATGCGCGCCTTCTATGTCGAAAAATTATGTACCTATTTCTGTTGACAAGCAAAATTACCAATACTGTATTTAATGGTTCAGTTATTACAAAAAATCCGAATAACCTCTTCAGACAGACCTCAAACTTTCAGCAAGGTTGTATATAAGTCAAAGAAAGTCTGGGATTGTTATTAGGTAGTGAAGATTAATATATTCGAAATTTAGGACTAATTTCTTGGTGTGTATTTTATTATCTGGCCGTGTCTGGATTATTATCGGTCTGAGACCTATCTTATGGGAAACGACGGGGTTCACTGCGAGGTGATGAATTAGACACAGGTGAAACACAGTGGCTTCATCAGTTCAATACAAAGAAGACTGATGAAGTTCAGAAGGAGTTTGAGGTAATCAGTCCCTCAGCCTGGAATCGATGTAATCAGTCCATTAATCTTGATAAGTCCATCAATCTTGACATCGACTCCAGGGTGAGGGAATAATTACCTCAAACTCCTTCTGATCTTCACTATTTTTCTTCATAATGGACTGATGAAGCCACTGTGGGGCGAAACGTTTAAACAACAAAGATACCCAAGTGTTACACATGAGTAACTTAACTTGTCGATCCTCTGAACCATTTACCTACACACTGAGAGGTATGCATCTCTATATAAACAGAGAATGTGCTCAATATAATTTAGTAATTAAAGTAATATAGATACTGGGTGGTGGTCAGGTCTATTAGAACTTGATTATCAACCTGCTCAGTTGCGACAGCGATTAAAACTTATACAACATATAGTTAAATCATATATTAAGAGATCTTTAAAAAACAATGATGAATGAGATACATGTGTTGGGCAGCAGGCTTCTTCACTAATAGACTATGGTGCTTTCAACAATATAAAAACGTGTCAGTATTGTATAACATTACTATGAGAATTAGAGAAAATTGTTGACTAACCTGCATGGTAATCATGTAGTATCAAAATCAATCTCAATATCAATTTCAATCAATATCAATTAATTTCAGTCGTTATCAATCAACATCAATCTCAGTCAGTTTTAATCAATATCAATGGCAATCAATTTGCAGAGCATTTCAGAAATTCTGATCGACATATCCATGCTTAGGTGGGGGCATCTGATACAGGCTTCTTCCGTTTTTCAGGAAACGGTCAGACGTGTCCAGGAGGCATTGTTTCTCTTGGGAAAGAGAACCTAGGAATTCTACATTTGAGCAAGGGAATGTATATATACGGCATTTTATTCCCTTTTCAATCCTGTGATATGAACAGCCTAAGGCCTTCTGCCGTGGTAGACCTTCCTGAAGATGTCTCCTTGCCGGAGGTAGAAATCTAACCTAAACCAATGTGTTTTATATCGGGAAAGTTTAAATGCATAACTATAAAGACAGTCCTGGGTTGCAGGGAACAGATGTATGTGGGAGGATTGAGGCATCGCATGTGTTGGCACTAGACTCAATGTGTTGTATAGCAAGACAATAGCTGGACCAGATAGAGCGCGTTCATGCTAGTAGATAAGAGCAACGTCACAGGGAAGATACATTGTAATTCTGATAGGATGAGAGGGAGGGTGGAGGCAATATTGTCATGTTGATGGCGAGAAAGAACTGACATTGCAATTCTGAGAGGGCGAGAGCCCTCGGGGGCCGATATCTACGACGCGCCTTTGTCCTCTTGGGAACTCTATCGGTATTGGTGTTCCCACATTCCAAACGTTTGACAGAAACGTTTCTATCCGGCCCAACTGAGTGATTTTTTTTCATCTGTCCCAGATGTGGGAAGGAGCGTTCTTGTAGGTCCATGTAATAATAACAAGAATAATAATAATAACAGGTAGTAGGTTGGTAGACAGCAACCACCCAGGAAGGTACTACCATCCTGCCAAATGAGAATGAAACAGAAACCTTGTTATTGATTAAATACCACTTGTTCGTGGTTACAATACGTACACGTGTATGTATACACACAGATCTTATTTTTTTCTATTTTCTAAATAGTTCTTGTTCTTATCTATTTCCTCTCATCCCCATGGGGAAGTGGAAAAGAATCTTTCCTCCGTAAGTCATGCATGTCGTAACAGACGACTATAATGCCGGGAGCAATGGACTAGTAACCCCTTCTCCTGTATAAATTACTAAAAATAAGAAGAAAAACTTTAAAAAGCTAGGAGGGTTGAATCTGCGTGGATGAAGTGCAGATAAGAAAGAGATGATTGCCAGTGTTATGAATGAAAAGAGATTGGATGTCCTAGCTCTAAGGGAAACAAAGCTGAAGGGGATAGGGGAGTTTCATTGGGGAGAAATAAATGGGATTAGGTCAGGAGTATCTGAGAGCGTTAGAGCTACGGAAGGGGTAGCAATAATGTTGAAGGATCATTAAAGGAAAAAAGAGAGAATATAGATGCATAAATTAAAGGCTTAAGTGGATTAAAATAATGGTCGGATGAGAAAAGTGGTGAGAGAGATTTCGGGAGGTGTTAAGAGTATTTAGAAAGTTTTGAACCACGCTAGAGTAATTGTGGTAGGAGACATGAATGCTAGAGTGAGACGGTCATAGAGGGCGTCGTAGGTACGTTTGGGGTGCCAGGTGTAAATGATAAGGGGGACGTTCACTGAACTTTGCATAGAAAGGGGTTTGTTAATAGGTAACTCATATATTAAGAAAAAATGATAAATAGGAATAAAGATATGATATAAGGTGTAATGACAGTAGTTTGTAGTAATAAGTATTGGTAGACAAAAGACGGAAGGTTTGACTCTAGGATGCGCATGTTATTATAGGGGCCAGATCATTTTTTAGTTGTAGCTACAGTGAGAATAAAAGGTTGATGGGATACAGGGAGAATGGCATCAGCAAGTAAGAGAGAGGTGAAGGCTTATATACTAAAAGAGGAGGCAGTTAGGGTAAGACAAACAACTATTGGAAGAAAGATGAGGTTGAAGAGGTATGGGGTAGATTTAAGAAAGTAGCGTTAGTGTTTTCAGCAGAAGTTTTTGGTTACAGGAAAATGGTGCTGGAGGGAAGAAAAGCGATTGGTGGATTGATGAGGTAAAGAGTGGTAAGAGAGAAAAAAGTTAGCATACGAGAGGATTTTACAAAGGAGTGATACAGGGAGGGAGGAGTATATGGAGAGAAAAAGGAAGGTCAAGAAAGTGGCGAAGGAATGTAAAAGGAGAACAAGTGTGAGGGTGGGTGAGATGCTATCAACAAATTTTGCTGAGAATAAGAAAAGGTTTTGGAGTGAGATTAACAAGTTGAGAAAGCCTCGGGAACGAATGGATTTAATAGTTAAAAATAGTTGAGGAGAGTTATTAGATAGTGTGTTTGAGGTATTGGGAAGAATAAAGACATAAATGTTAAAAGCAGTTGGGGATATAGTTTTGGAATGGTTGGTGCATTTATTTAATAAATGTATGGAACAAGGGAGATACCTAGGGATTTAGAGAGACCATGCATAGTTCCTTCGTATAAAGGCGAAGAGGGACAAAAGATAGTGTAAAAATTATAAGTGAATAAGCATGTTTTGTATATTTGGCAAAGTATATGGTAAAGTTATTATTTAAAAAAATAAGAGTAAGATGGAGAACAGTATAGCCGATGAACAAGGAGGCTTTAGGAAGAGTAGATGGTATGTAAAGCAAGTGAAGCATATAGGTGAAAAGTATTAAGATAAGGGTAAAGAGGTTTTCGTTGTATTTATGGATTTGGACAAGGCATTTGACAGGTTAGATAGAGGTTGCAATGTGGCAGACGTTGGAAATGTATGGAAGAGGTGGTAGGATACTTAAAGCAGTTAAGAGTTTTTACAAGAACAGTGAGGCTCAGGTTAGAGTATGTAGGAGAGCGGGAGATTATTTCCCGGTAAAAGTAGGCCTTAGAGAGGGATGTGTGATGTCACGTTGTTCAATATATTTGTAGATGAGGATGTAAGAGAAGTGAATGCTCAGGTGTTAGCAAGTGGTGTGGGATTAAGAGATAAAGAATCTAACACAAAGTGCGAGTTGTCACTTTTGATTTTTGCTAATGACACTGTGCTTTTGGGAGATTCTGAAGAGAAGTTGCGGAGGTTGGTGGACGAGTTTTGAAGGGTATGCAAAAGAAGGAAATTAAAAGTGAACCTATGAAAGAGGAAGGTGATGAGGATAACAAAAAATATAGGTAATGAAAGATTGGATATCAGATTGGAGATAGGGAGTATAGAGGAAGAAAATGAATTCAGATATTTGGGAGTGGACTTGTCAGCAGATGGCTCTATGAAAGACGAGGTGAATCATAGGACTAATGAGGGGGTAAGATGAGTGGTGCACTGAGGAGTCTGTGGAAACAAAGGACGCTATCCATGGACGCAAATGGAGAATATATAACAGTATAGTTATACCAACTCTTATATTTTGGTGTGAAGCATGAGTGGTGAATGTTGCAACAAGGAGAAGACTGGAGGCAGTAGAGATGTGTCTGAGGGCAATGTGTGGTGTGAATATAATGCAGAGAATCAGTAGCTTGGAGATTAGAAGGTGCGGGGGTTTCTAAAAGTATTATCCAGACGGTTGAAAAGGGATTGTTGAGGTGGTTTGGATATTTAGAGAAGATGAAACAAAATAGAATGACTTGGAGGGCCTATAAATCTGTAGTGAAAGGACAACGAGGTAGGGGTCGTCCTAGGAAAAGTTATAGGGAGGGGGTTAAGGAAGTTTTGTGTGTGAGAGGCTTGGACTTCCAGCAAGCGTACGTGAGCGTGTTAGATAGGAGTGGTGACAAATGGCTTTTATGAGATGATGTGCTGTGATGTGATGTGCTGATGTGATGCAAAGTAACATTTATGAAAGGATTCAGGGAAATTGGTTAGCCAAACTTGAATCCTGAAGGAAGGGGTGTCCATATGTTGCTGTTTACCTGTAGTGTAGGCATTCATCTGGCAAAACAGTGATGGAGCGAATAATGACGAAAGTGTTTCTTTTTTTTTTTGGTCACCCTGCCTCGGTGTTAATAATAATAATAATAATAATAATAATAATAATAATAATAATAATAATAATAATAATAATATTTATAGATGGAGGTGTTGACAAGAGGTGTGGGGTTGAAAGATAAAGAATCTAACACAAAGTGGGAGTTTTCACAGTTGCTCTTTGCTGATGACACTGTGCTTTTGGGGGATTCTGAAGAGAAGTTGCAGAAGTTGGTGGATGAGTTTGGTAGGGTATGTAAAAGAAGAAAATTAAAAGTGAATATAGAAAAGAGTAAGGTGATGAGGATAACAAAACAAATAGATAACGGAAGATTGGATATCAGATTGGAGGGAGAGAGTATGGAGGAGGTGAATGTGTTCAGATATTTGGGAGTGGACGTGTCAGCAGATGGATCTATGAAGGATGAGGTGAATCATAGAATTAACGAGAGGGAAAAAGGTGAGTGGTGCACTGAGGAGCTTGTGGAGACAGAACTTTATCCATGAAAGCAAAGAGGGGAATGTATGAGAGTATAATTATACCAACACTCTTGTATGGGTGTGAGACATGGGTTGTGAATGTTGCAACAAGGAGAAGGCTGGAGGCAGTGGAGATTTCATGTCTGAGGGCAATGTGTGGTATGAATATAATGCAGAGAATCCGTAGTTTGGAGATTAGGAGGAGGTGTGGGATTACCAAAACTATTATCCAGAGAGCTGAGGAGGGGTTATTGAGATGGTTTGGACATATAGAGAGGATGGAACAAAATAGAATAACTTCGAGAGTGTATAAATATGTAGTGTAGGGAAGGCGGGGTAGGGGTCGGCCTAGAAAAGGTTGGGGAGGGGGTAAAGGAGGTTTTGTGTGCGAGGGGCTTGGACTTCCAGCAAGCGTGCGTGAGCAAATGTAGGAGCAAATGTAGACAAATAGTTTTTAGGACTTGACGTGCTGTTGGAGTGTGAGCAAGGTAACATTTATGAAGGGTTTCAGGGAAACCGGCAGGCCGGACTTGAGTCCTGGAGATGGGAAGTACAGTGCCGGCACTCTGAAGGAGGGGTGTTAATGTTGCAGGCGTATAAGCACGCCTCTGGCAAGACAGTGATGGAGTGAATGATGATGAAAATTTTTCTTTGTCGGGCCACCCTGCCTTGATGGAAAACGGCCTGTTTGTTAATAAAATAAAATAAAATCTTTATTTCTACAAGTACATGATACAACTTATACAGACCATAGCTGACATCAGAAAGACCCTGGTTATGTTTAGTATTTCGGGCAATTTAGGTTAATCTTGTCCCCAGGATGCGACCCACACCAGTCGGCTAACACCCAGGTACGTACATACTAGGTGAACAGGGAAAGCAGGTGTAGGGAACCATTTCCATTGTTTCCACCTATACTGGGGATCGAACCACGGACACTCATTGTGTGAGCAGTGGGCGCTACCAACTGAGGAGGAAATGTTTCCAGCTGGTGCAGCTGATCACACAGAATTGAACACCAAATGAAGTTACATGTGCTATTTCCTGTACTATCATAGTAACACCCACCAGACAAAAAAAAATCTCAAGTGTCGAATACAAGTAAATACTATGCAGTGGCAGCAGTAGTCAGTGGAATTATGACGTTAGTACAGGAATGACTTTCGGAACACCTATTCACCTAGGAACACACAGAGCACAGTAATGGTAGGAGTAATGGAAGTAATCGTGGTAGTGGTAATCAGGTATCTATAAGATGTCTATTTCCACCGTCCCTATCAAACATCTTTGCTTGGTTTACCACACATTGGAGCTGCATAGGAGCTTATTTGGCAGGAGAGTGGAGGGCGGGGAGAGAGGAGTGGAGAGCGCGGAGCGGGGAGAGAGTGGAGTGGGGAGAGAGTGGAGGATGGAGAGTGGAGGACGGGGAAAGCATGTGTAGGGCAAGGAGAGAGAGAATGGCGGGAAGAAAGTGGAAGACAGAGAGAGAGAGAGAGAGAGAGAGAGAGAGAGAGAGAGAGAGAGAGAGAGAGAGAGAGTGGGGCTATGTAATCATTAAGTCTGTCCAGTCAGAGTTAAAAGTAGACAGACTGTAGTTAGCCCTCATCTGCCTTTATCATATATCAGTCTGTGTGTCTGTGTCTGTGTGTCCCTCCCTCCCTCACTCATTAAAAACATCAGACATAATGGTAATTCTGTGTAACACGTTAATTAGGGTTCCCTGTATTGTTTTCACATGGAAGCAATAACAAGAGAGTGTGACGAGGCTTCCTAACAGCAGCGGCTCTCTAGGTCTCTGTTGATCTGTTTGTGATTACTCTCTTATGATTAAACGTTTGTATTTACCTGTGATTATGTGTTTGGGTTTACCAGTTTGTGATTACCTGTTGATGATTACAATCTCAGCTATTAGCTATCTGTAATGATTTAAGATTATCCTTTTGACAATTTATATCTGTGATTACATGTGTGTGTGATTAGCAATCTGTAATTGTGGGTTAATGTTTACTGGAGCAAAGTTATTTACGCTCGTGGTGTTTCATTTATAGTGTTTAGTCATTAAAAAAAAACTTTGGTTTCCAGCGTTTATAAAACTAACTATTCAGACACCTTGTCAGTTGTGTCCCACTTTACATAAACAAGTTTTATTCTTCGTGTCCTCTTTGCACTGCTTTTATGTCAGCCTGCATAAAAACGGTCTCCTTTTGTTGGCGGTGTAAAGAAATGGCCATTATCTATTTTTCATAGCAAGCGTTTTATTCAGAGTATTATTATTTGGCGTCATTTTGTTCGTCAGGAGAAATATGAGCATTTCTTTTGAAGTTGATCGTAGTCGTATAATGATTCCCCTCACTGGTGGTTTCGGTTATATTACCGAGACCTTCGGCCGGCTCAACGGTCCACTTTGTATAAACAAAGGCTCTCTATCATTTAGATGTGAAGATTGGATCACTGTGCCTTATAGAACAAAAGAAATCGCAGAGTTGACCCTTTTGGTTATTGATCCGTTAAAGATGATCCTCTCATGTGCATGTTCTAAATAAAATAGTATTATCCAATGCAACGGATAGTTACTTATTCCTTCTGTATTTTGTAGTTTCAAGTTTGTCATTTCATGGGAAAATCCATTGAAATACTTTTCTTATTATTAGATTAAATTCAGACTGTCCATCTATTTCTTTTTTAAGTAATTCATATTACATAATAGCTTATTTCTCGATTCTTACATCTGTTGGTGGACACCGCGACGCAGGTCGACCTCACCATAGAGGGGATTTAAGCCCCTGATGTTGGGAGCTCTTACTGGGGTGTTGCATGTTGAGTCCCCTAAAGCTGAGTCACCTTTATGGTGGCAGAGTTTGAGCCTCTTGACGCTGGGTAAGTTTACCATGGTTGGGTTTATTTTAACCCCCTGAAGCGGGGTTAAAATGGCCAGGCTAGAGCGGTCTGACTGCATGGCTAAGAAGAAAACACTCAGTATCTCGCCCTAAATAATGGAGAGATTTCCTAGTTTGTAAAAGTTTGCTAGAACTTATAGTTTTTAACTTAAAATAAATGATCTGCTTATGATTGGGACTATGTTAATGAGCTTAGGAATGATAACAGTAAATTGGCATTGACAGCAAAATGTTAAGATATCTGAAAGCTGGAAAAACAGCAGGGAACTAATACCAATGTTAGCAACTTTAATTTAAAAACCTGATAAGTAACTAGAAAGGTAATGTTTTGTAAAGACGACAACTCAACATCAAGGCAGAATGGATATACGGATTTTTTATAGTTTTTTTTTTCATTTTTTCACAAGACATGTTTGGAAGGCAGGTTTATAGCTTACAAAGTCTTCTGTCACCTTTCATAAAATGTGTGTTAGACATTTGCAATTCATCCACCAGTTTTCATTCCTGTACGGAACTTTGGAAAATTACCCAAGAGAAAGCCTAATTCTTCAGTACATTCCTACAGGAACCAGGCAGATATCTATGATAGATCTGACATACATAATACACCAGGTTCTGAAAAAGAATGTGGCTATTCGACTGATGCGCACATCCGATAATAACAACTACTAGGTTTTCTTCGTTTGAATTTGCCGTTTCTGTAACTCCCATCTCACTTTTAGTCTGTATTTTCTCCCTCATTTTCATAACTTAGTTCTTTTTTTATACAAATCAATTTTACAGTCCAAGAAGTGTTGTCCTAACTCAGCTTATTTCAGAACCCAACCCTATCTAAAGTATACAACCACCCACCCTGGATGCGATCTACACTGACGGCTAATACCCAGGTGCAGCAGATAAAAGGAAACGTGCCCTACGGGGATCGAACACAGACACTCAGTGTGTGAGCTGGGTGCGTTAGCAACCGAGCTAGGGTCGAATTTGAAGTTCCCTATTCAAACGGTTCATATATAAGTTCCAAGGGGCTGTAATTAAGACTTTCGTGGTCACTTTCCTTGCTTACGAACAATACTCACTTGTCCAATTTGTTCTTCAACCTGTCCGGATCCTCGTCAAGGTTTCCCCTCATCTATCGTGTACATTTTCATCATTAGACATATTGATGAGTTTAGTCTTACTCTATCAGGAAATATAAATTCTTAGGCCTTTCTCGTGATTTAGGTTAGGTTAGGTAAGGTTTGTCAGAAAACAGGACAAGTGTTTCTTGACGTGTTAGTCATATGACTACCCGCAGTTGGAGCTTTTGGTCATCTGACCGAGGCCTTCTGCTGGCTTACCGGTCCACACCTTTAAAAATTAAAGTTATATTAGTTATGCATTAACGTATATCAGACATATTACTAACCCAGGAAGGTTTACTATCACGCTCGGCCAACTGAATCACTCTTCCAGGAGTCACACCCTTTGTTTCCTAACCAGAGATTTCTTGATCCCGAGAAACAATTTATGTTATCCTTGAATGATCCGCCAATTTGTGAATTCATCTCTTGTGAGAGTAGGGTGTCAAATGCCTTCCTACTGTCCATTAATATGCAGGCCAACCACAACTCTTTTTGTCTGCTTTATCTCTGCTACTCTGTCACAGAATTCCAGTAAAAATCTCTCTCTCATTTGTAATTCATTGCTCCAGTTGATACTACACTCTTACTATCTTTCGTATTAAAAAATCAGCCTGCCGTGTTTTGTTTAAAAATTTGAAATGGCATTAGTGGTTTTCTAGTTTTCCAGGTTTCTACTTTTAAAGCAGAGGCTCAAAGAATGACTAGGCTCCCTCTCTCGGGATCCAAAGAGGCACATTGTTAGATCCCATTGTTTTCGGTCTGTCCAATTCACTTAGCAGATTTTCAATTTCACTCCCTGGCATGTTTTCGTGTGTGTTTGTGTGTGTGTGTGTGTGTGTGTGTGTGTGTGTGTGTGTGTGTGTGTGTGTGTGTGTGTGTGTGTGTGTGTGTGTGTGTGTGTGAAATGAAAATGTGCCTTTTAATAGAAAGAAAATGACATTTCCAACGCGAAACGGCGACAGTGTTGAAAATGATGGTCACAGAATGATATTTTAAAAGGAGTATATTATGCAAACTGCCACAACCTTCACTGGAGCTCTCTGGCCTCCCTGCTTTGACGAATGCTTCCCACCTCCTGTCTCATGTGGACTAGGAAGAAAGAAAGAGGGTCTGAAGGAAGAATAAGGAGCAAAAATTAAATGGAAAGAGAGAGAAAGAGAAAGGGAAGGAAAAGGGCAAAAGCAGATAAAACACAATTATAGTGAGAGACAAGAGAGTAAATATGGAAAAAAAAATATTCAGCAACCTCTCTGAGTGTTACGTTGTAGATGGAACACCGACAACTATGCGAGAAACATTTAAAAATAGTATTGGCACATTTATTAACGAGAGGCTTCACCCATCAAGTGTTTTTTCAGTCCAATACACTGGCATAAAGCTGCAATATGTATAATAGTTATACAAGTCAGGTACAGCATGTGTGGGCGCGGGAGCTACTTGATGGCCGTGTCCTGTTTGGCCAGAATGAAACTAACAACGATCATATCAAGTCGTTAACTTGCAGGAATTTTATGTGATGGCAATGGGAGTTGCAGTGAGAGCAGATTCTAAACAGTTACTGTGATGCTGGCTAGTTTCCCTGCTAGCTAATTGGGAGTTTATGAAGGTCATGAGATGGCTGTTGTTCCATTGTATAAAGGGTTGTTTAAAGCATAATGTGGTTTGCTAAACAATTGTTTCAATGGAAGTCTTTCCTGCATAGTTTGTTGCATTCACTATAAGGTCTGGAATAGATGCAAAAGCTAGTTTCTTTGTGGTATGTATTTCTCTTAATAACTAAATTCTTGATAGTGCTGAGTATGATGTTAGTTATGTTAGTTACAACAGGAAATGTGAAGACGTCTGAAACCTGGCTGACTAGATGCACTAATAATCTGTCTTAATACTGTAGTGAAAGATTCTCTCTACTTTTCTCTTACAATTATTAATGAACTGTGTTGGGTATTGAAAATTAGAAAAAGCTTTGAGTATGTAGTTAGAAAACTACTACCTCCTCCTCCTCCTCCTTTTCCTCCTCCTCCTCCTCTTCCTCCTCCTCCTCTTCCTCCTCTCCTCCTCTTCCTCCTCCTTCTCCCTCTTCTTTCTCCTCCTCTTCCTCCTCCTCTCTTCCTCCTCCTCTTCTTCCTCCTCCTCTCTCCTCCTCCCTCTCCCCTCCTCTTCTTCCTCCTCCTCTTCTTCCTCCTCTTCCTCTCCTCCTCCTCTCTTCTTCCTCTCCTCCTCCTCCTCCTCCTCCTTCTTCTCTCCTCCTCCTCCTCCTCCTCCTCTTCCTCTTCCTCTTCCTCCCTCTTCCTCCTTCCTCCCTCCTCCTCCTCCTCCTCCTCCTCCTCCTCCTCTCCTCCTCCTCCTCCCTCCTCCTCCTCCTCTCTAGCATTCATCACTTCTTCCTCTTTTCTTTTTTCTTGCTAACACCTTAATCTGGAGTGATCTTAGCACTGAGTGTGATTACATAAGGTAACAATGATTTGAGACTTGACCTGTCGTCCTCCCATCTTACTTTCCCCGTTACCTTCTCACACCCTCATGCTTCTCATTACTTCATCTTTACATCCCTTCTGTCTGCCTGTCTGTGTCTCTGTCTGTCTGTGTCTGTCTGTCTGTGTCTGTCTGTCTCTCTGTCTGTCTGTGTCTGTCTGTCTCTCTGTCTGTCTCTCTGTCTGTCTGTCTCTCTGTCTGTCTGTGTCTGTCTCTCTGTCTGTCTGTCTGTCTCTCTGTCTGTCTGTCTCTCTGTCTGTCTGTCTCTCTGTCTGTCTGTCTCTCTGTCTGTCTGTCTCTCTGTCTGTCTGTCTCTCTGTCTGTATGTCTCTCTGTCTGTATGTCTGTATGTCTCTCTGTCTCTCTGTCTGTCTGTCTCTCTGTCTGTCTCTCTGTCTGTCTGTCTCTCTGTCTGTGCTCTCTGTCTCTGTCTGTCTCTCTGTCTCTGTCTGTCTCTTTGTCTCTGTCTGTCTCTCTGTCTCTGTCTGTCTCTCTGTCTCTGTCTGTCTCTCTGTCTCTGTCTGTCTCTCTGTCTCTGTCTGTCTCTCTGTCTCTGTCTGTCTCTCTGTCTTTGTCTGTCTCTCTGTCTTTGTCTGTCTCTCTGTCTTTGTCTGTCTCTCTGTCTTTGTCTGTCTCTCTGTCTTTGTCTGTCTCTCTGTCTTTGTCTGTCTCTCTGTCTTTGTCTGTCTCTCTGTCTTTGTCTGTCTCTCTGTCTTTGTCTGTCTCTCTGTCTGTGTCTGTCTCTCTGTCTGTGTCTGTCTCTCTGTCTGTGTCTGTCTCTCTGTCTGTGTCTGTCTCTCTGTCTGTGTCTGTCTCTCTGTCTGTCTCTCTGTCTTTGTCTGTCTCTCTGTCTGTCTCTCTGTCTTTGTCTGTCTCTCTGTCTTTGTCTGTCTCTCTGTCTTTGTCTGTCTCTCTGTCTTTGTCTGTCTCTCTGTCTTTGTCTGTCTCTCTGTCTTTGTCTGTCTCTCTGTCTTTGTCTCTCTGTCTGTCTTTATATCTGTCTGTGTCTGTCTGTCTGTGTCTGTCTGTCTGTGTCTGTCTGTCTGTCTGTCTGTCTGTCTGTCTGTCTGTCTGTCTGTCTGTGTCTGTCTGTCTGTCTGTGTCTGTCTGTCTGTCTGTGTCTGTCTGTCTGTCTGTGTCTGTCTGTCTGTCTGTGTCTGTCTGTGCCTGTCTGTATCTGTTTGTGTCTGTCTGTGTCTGTCTGTGTCTGTCTGTGTTTGTCTGTGTCTGTCTGTGTCTGTCTGTGTCTGTCTGTGTCTGTCTGTGTCTGTCTGTCTGTGTCTGTCTGTGTCTGTCTGTGTCTGTCTCTCATGCAAGGGTTTTTATTGGGTTAGCATAAGAGTTCATAACCTTTATTTATACGCCAAGAACTGTCACCTACCTCAGCGCATTTGAAAGCCTTTTTATTGTTATGAAACATTCAAATATGGAACAGGATGAGGATGGAGTCGTCAGTGGACCAGCGATTTCATTGGTCAACTAAATTTATTTCATCAAAATAGTTATGGTGTACGAACATGTCCCCGATTCGAGTCATTCTTGGAATAATCTCTAATGAAGTGTGGTTCCTGTTTGCTGCCCGTCTTGTGGGATAGTCCTGTCTTCTCGCTATTAGCGCGAAGCCATGTGCGGTGCCTTGACAATATTTGCCTTGTACATAGCAGGTACATACTAATGGATCTGGACAGGCTGCAGGTCTGGTTTGACGAATAGCTCCAGGAGTTTAACCCAAGCAAGTGCAGAGTTATGAAGTTTGGAGATGCACAAAGAAGACCGCAGACGGAGTTCAGGATCGAAGGGAGAGGCAAAGGTTGCAAACCTCCCTCCAGAAGGACCTTGGAGGGAGTATTATATCGAACATTTCACCTGAGGCGCTCATCAACCAAATAATTGAAGCAACAAATACTCGTCTGGAAAAATCTAAAAACGGTATACAGTGTCATTCACGAAACTGTACACCGTGTGCGTCAGGTCCCTATTGGAGTATGCAGCACCAGTATGTAACCCACACCTGATCAAGTATGTGAAGAAACTGGAGAAAGTCCTGAGGTTTGCAACAAGAGTTATGTCCTATGAGGAGAGGTTAGCGAACTCAACCTGGATGACACTGGAGGACAGGAAGACTAGGGATGATATGACAACAACTTACAAAATACTGAGAGGAATTGACAGGGTGAATAGACACACACTGTTTGAGAGATGGGAAATGGGAAGACGAGGATACAACTTTAATTTGAAAACTCAGATGAGTCATAGGAATGTTAGGAATTATTTCTTAAGCTTTAGTCACGAAGTGGAACTAACTGGAGAGTGAAGTGTTCGAGGCAAGATCCAGACATAGCTTTAAGAAGAGGCATGATGAGTATCTCGAAGCCAGGAAAAAGTGAATGAAGTAGCGACCAGCGAAGAGACGGTGCCAGGAGCTGAGACCTGACCCCTGCAACTACCTGTAGGTGAGTACAGAGAGGGAATGAGAGAGGGAGAGAGGGAATAGGAAAGACTGTTTTTCTTCTGATGGGAAGAGTACGTTGCCTCAAGGGAATGCAGCCAGGCACTGACAGTATGCATACATTTGTCTATCGAGGTCAGTTGTGATTCTGTTTACCCAATAGCTGCTATGCTAAATTTCATTTTTTTTTTAGTTTTTCTTCTCACCCGAAGATAATAGTTTATATCCCTCTGTTTTGACGTGAATTTAATGTGTATTATTCGACACTGCGTTTTTTTTATTTTTTTATTTTGTCTCTTTACATTGACGATTGGACGATGATTCAACCAGTTTTTCTTATATATTTTCTCGCAGGTAATATATAAATCATCAATTCACTGGGCATAAGTAAGAAAATATATCTTTCCTTCATAATTTTCTTTCACGTAATTATCTGTCTTTTGACTGAGTGTCGAGCCTTATCTCTTGTGTGTGTAAATTGCCTATTTGTAATTAATGAATACCTTTTAGTAATTATTGAACACTTAAATGTAATTATTGAATACGAAATACAACGACCTACTGGATATTCCAATCTTGTCCTACTAAATATGTTGTAAACAGCAATTATAGCATTCCTGCAATCATATATTTGACCTTGCCTCTGTGATTATTGGAGAACACCCGGGCCAAGACCCGTCCTGGCGAACCTGCCTCTACCTGTCTTTAATTATAACTGATTCTATGTTATTACTGAAGGTTGACGACTCACATAATGACTAACAACACTGGAGTAACCAGTTATAGATACTAAAAAATCCGGGGAAAAATAACACACAGTTGTTATGGATTTATCACACACTGGATTACTCCTTCGTGATAAAATTGTGTGTCTGTATCTTGCATTAGGAATAATCAATATTAGAAGAGAAGTAAATAATATAACTGAATGTTATAGTAATCACTCACTATGATAATATGAACGTAGATGAGTAGGTTTATGGAGCAACTTACAAAGAACACACTGACTGATGATGCATAATAGCCAGACTTAGGCTTGGTTACAAATACTTCTGGCAGTTTGTCAGATTAAATGCAAAGTAAGTGATCAGCCATATGTTCACTCACTTGAAAACTATCTGCTTAATTTTCCACTTATTGAAGAATGTGATATAGTATAATAACCTCTGTGATATGTCAAGATACCTTATTCACTAAAATAAGATGCTAGACATATAAAGCAAATTTCCTAAATTTGCTTGCAATAGATAAGCCAAAAGCAGATAAAAATCTAGACGTATTCCTGTTAACCCTTTTGTGGCCTAGTTCCTAGGCCTTTTGTATATTCATATGCTCTTGCGCTACCGTCCACAGGATGGATGTGGTGTACACAATAAACTAGCCGCTTCGACGGCAAAAATCAATATATTTGAAAGTTATTTCACAGTGTGCCAGTGTAGCACGGGTGTTTCATGCAGTTTCGTTATACGAGTTTTCGGAGGCAATTTTTTTTTTTAATTCCAGATTCTCTACTTTAATATTTGACTGCACTGTCTATATTCTTCCTGCAGCCAGAGTTAATTTTCTTCCATTCCATTAAATCGCATTTATCAGCTTTAAATTTTCGTCTTCCATCACTACAGTCGTTCAGTGTATCCAAGTCAACCTGTGTGTGATTTAGTAATTTTACTTAAGGGTGTTTGCGTCACTGGCAAACATAGCGTTTTAATCCTTGTAGTAAATTATTAACACAAATTTAATATTATTATTGGGGGCACGGGCACGTGTGGATCCTTGTGGCATCTTTCTTGTGGCATCTTTCTTGTGTCATCTCCCTATAGGACATTTTACCTCGTGTTTGTTTACGTTTTCACCCAATGTAAACAATTCTTATGTTCCTCATATATTTTGCAGTTTCCAAATTTATTTTTTTTCAAGGGAGAACTGTAACAAAAATTTTCTTAATGTCTGGATAAATACTATATCGCTCAGGTTAGATTAGGTAAGTTCGGTCAGGAAATAAGACAAGTGTTTCCTAACTCGGGTCTTAGTCATATGATGACCCGCCGCTGGAGCTTTTGGTCATCTGACGGAGGCCTTCCGCTGGCTTATCGGTCCACCCCATTAAAAATCAGGGATATATTAAACTTGCTCACTCATTTATACAGCTGATACAGTTGTATTTGGAAACGATAACAAAATTATTTACCACTTAGTAGGTTTTTCTAAGTGATTAATTACCTTTTCTCTAATGAAATTTCCAATATTTTTTTTTAATATCAGCGAAACAAGTCCTCAACTTGTATGCCAATATACTTTGTAATGAAATTCAAGCAAAATATTCCATCGTGCATCACACATTATTTGCACATTCTTTTAAAACTTGTGGTGCTACCCCATCTGGTCATATAGTAAATTAATAATTCTTTAACTTTCTATTTGTTTTTCAGTATACTCTATTAGAGTAATCTGTTTGGGATAGAAATGGACGGCATTTAAAATGACATCACATATAGACTTCGGAATATACCATTTAATTCCTCACACTTTTCCTATTCTACCTCAGTGACTTTCCTGTCGTGATATATTCATTGAGTTTTGCCTTTTACATTTATTTAACTTTTTACAAACTTGAATAAGAGATTTGGTTCTAATTTTCTTATGTCCAGTATTTTTTTTCAATAATTTTTTTTCATCCTCTCTCTTACCGTGACTTCAACAATACAAATAACCCTCACTCTGTCCCTCTCGCCTATATATACTGTCTCCCTCACTCTTCGTGTTAGTGTGACTTTGTAAATGGTCCAAGTCGGACCGAAACGTCGTCGTAAGCTCCTCTCTCCTATGTGTGGCTTATTTGTGTACTAAGTCATACTTAGCAGTGTACGTTATTTTCAACAGAGAACATTGGCTCTCTCCAGGTGCTTTTGATAATTCGTAATGAAAATTTCACCTGCACTTGTAAATACCACGTTCAGTATTAACACTTTGATATCTTCTTTATGATTTAGATAAGATTTTGTTCGGATTTTTAACCCGGAGGGTTAGCTAACCTTGATAAGACAAGAAAGTCAGTGCGTCATCGAGGACTGTGTTTTATTCCCATTGGGGTCCTTTGATATTGTCCCCCAAGATGTGACCCACACTAATTGATTAACACCCAGGTACCTGCTTACTTTCTAGGGGACTGGGGACAGCAGGTGTAAGGAAACACTAGGTGTGTTTCCACCCGTACCGGTGATCGAATCACGAACACTCAGTGTGTGAGGGGAGAGCGTTGCCTACCATGTCATTTTCTGGGTTGTAGGCTGTCCAATTATCTTTAGAGTTAAAAATATGCATTTACTATAACTTCATTTTCTTCAATAGTTTACTTAGTATTTTATGTAATACTGTGTATATGTGAGTGTGTGGTGTGTGGTGTGTGTGTGTGTGTGTGTGTGTGTGTATGTGTGTGTGTGTGTGTGTGTGTGTGTGTGTGTGTGTGTGAAGCATGGCTGTGTGTTCGTGTAATTTTTTTTTTAGATTATATTACCAATTAATGGAGGTAAATATCTCGTCTGAATTCCATGGTCTATGGATATTCATTCAAATTTATAACAAAATTAATAATTAACTATAACACAATGCAACTCTGGTATTTTTATACCATCAGTTCATTAAAAAAAATGGGCATTTAATACATATTAACACCATATTTATACTGCCTTAATGCATCAGATATATTTGCTAATCAGTGGTCAGCAGGTACAGTTCAGAACTACCATCTGTTCTTACACATGTGGCATCAACACATTTCTATCGGCTGACGTCATGTGTGAGAGTCATCTAGTGTTTGTTTTCGTCAAGCTTATGCAAACACTAATTTCTTTGTTTCTCTTTTCGTTATAGAAAAAGTAATTCTCTCTCGCTCTCTACAATTATATGTCGTGCCGAATAGGTAAAACTTGCAATTTTAGCTTAAATAGCAACGCTCTTCTTGCCGAATAAGGCAAGCGAAAATTTGTGTATGCAATAATTTCGCAAGAATCATTCTGAGCCTATCGAAAAAAATGTATTTCATCGTGTTTGTTTATTTTTAAATTATTGTAAACTTATCTAAAATATATGTAGTTTGATTAGACTAAATAAAATTGCGCTTGTTATAATAAGGTTAGATAAGTTTTCAAACATTATTTTGGTACAAAATTATTAATTTTTACATTAACATAAATGAAAAAAAAAATCTTTAAGGGTATAAGAGAAAATTTTAGAAAGGACTTAATTTTAAATAATTTCTTGTTAATTGACCAATTTTACCTATTCGGCACGACATTATATATTATATATATATATATATATATATATATATATATATATATATATATATATATATATATATATATATATATATATATATATATATATATAAGTTGGCTTTTGAAGGATAGGTGTGTGTGTAGACCAAGTGTTTACATTGAAGCATATAGGTTAACAGGATTTAAATAGAGGTAAATAGGTTTTAGTTGAATTTTCGGATTTAGAAAAGACAAATGATAAGGTGCATAAGGGGGCAATGTGGCAGATGTTGTAAATGTTTGGAATAGGAGGTAGGTTACTGAAAGCAGTTAAGAGTTTTTACGAGAATAGTGAGGCTCAGGTTGGAGTATGTAGGATAGATTATTTCCCAGTAAAAGTAGGCCTTAAATTGGGATGCGTGATGTCATCATGGTTATTTAATATATTTATAGATAAGGTTGTAAGAGAAGTGGATACTCGGGTGTTGGCAAGAGGAGTGGGTTTCAGAGATGAGGAATCAAACACAAAGTGGGAGTTGTCACAGTTGCTTTTTGCTAATGACACTGTGCTTTTGGGAGATTCTGAAGAGAAGTTGCAGTGGTTGGTGAACGTATTTGGAAGAGTATGTAAAAGAAGGAAATTAAACGTGAACGTAGGAAAGATGGACGTGATGAGGATAAAATAATTATGTAAGGAAAGATTAGATATGAGGTTGGAGTGAGTATGGAGGAAGTGAATGTATTCAGATACTTGAGAGAGGATTTGTCAGCAGATGGGTCAATGGAAGACAAGGCGAGTGTAGCACTGACGAGTCTGTGGAGACAAACAACGTTATGTGAGTATATTGGTACCAATGCTCTTATATGGGTGTGAAGCATGGGTGGTGAATGTTGCAACCGCTGATGAAGCGACGGAAACATATAGCCAGACATAGAGATGGAGGCAGACAAAATAAATGCATAGAGAAGCTGGACAGAGACAGACATACAGCCAAACATACAAACAGAAAGACGGATACCAAACCAACAGAGACAAACACCAACCAGGAGGAAAAGCATTGTTTCCTTTCAAAGTGTAAACAGTTTATTCGTTTCCCTCCACACACACACACACACACACACACACACACACACACACACACACACACACACACACACACACAGTGTTTAACACAAAGCTGTATGGGGAAGATATACTAGAATTGTTTAGGTCGTTGCGCCATAACAGCAGCCGCCTGACTCAATGTACACACAACCGTAGCCGCCTCTGAGTGATGTACACACAACTGCAGCCACCTTTGATTCAGTGTACACTCAACTGGAGCCGCCTTTACCTCGATGCACAAATAACTGCAGCCACCTTTGCTTCAATGCACGCGTAACTGCAGCCACGTCCAAAAATTGTATTAATAAAAATTTGCCAGTTGGAGACAACGAAGCCCACCAAAACCTCATTGAAAGTCGGAAACCGACAAAAAAAAGATCCATTCTTCAGTTATTGCATTGAATCCAACAATTCCAAGTATATTAAATATGTTAGTTCACTGATAAATTTGTACTCATAAAGGCCAAGATCATTCACAACCTTATTGTAAGCAAGATATGTTAGCGTTAATGGTTTGAAGCCAATCTGATATGACATTCTCCAGTTCATGAATGGAAATCAGTAGCACAGTTAACTTAATAAAATTTGCACTTATGCGACCCACTACCAAGGTAACTATTACACTGAATAAAACACACCATTGCTAAAAGTTTGAAGCCGACTTGAAGAGGCATTTTCTAGTCGCTGAACGGAACCCGATGATTATAAGTTATTGATAAGTCTATTAGTATCTTGGCGAATATTTACCTACTCAGCCTAAACTTATAGTATATCATTCTTCCCATAAAATGCATCAGCAGTTAAAGGTTTGAAGATAATCAGAAAAAAGGATGGAAACCAATTTCACAGTTTAATAAAATGGGAAAACTGGGACTAATGCAGCCTAATGAAATAGCAAACCTACCATAAAACAAAACATACAATCAATAAAAGAGTGAAGCCAATCTGAAGAGGCATTATCTAGTACACGAAATCCATTAGTTCCACATTTTTACTAATATTGGCAAATTTGAACTTAAACAGCATATGCATACAGAGCCTCAGCCATTAACATCAGCCATTAACGAATGAAGCCGTGTTGACGAGGCATAGCCAAGCTATTTCACAGAAAAAATACCTCACGGTTATAATTTTTGGCAAATTGGCACCTACGCACCAATAACAATCCCACCCTTCTAAGTACAATATACCAGTATAAACAGTCTGACGCAGAACTGGTGAAGTTATGTCAGGTTATCACGTAGAAACCAAAACCGGGAATGGTCTATGTAATACAGAAGGCACTCGTACATCCCAGTAGTTGTATGAAGCTTTTCCTGGTTACAGTACACCGGCAGTGAAATTCTGAGGTCGATCGAATGAGGTGTTCTCGAGCGATGAATAATAATCTAATAAGAAAGTAAAAATTAGGTATCTCAGGATATCTGAGAAATAGAATGAGAGGGGATGTGTTGGAATGGAAGACGAGAAGGGTGGAGTGGAAAAGGCATATAATAATGGGGGGGGGGAGAGTATAGAGACGCAGGGCAGAAGAATGAGAACAGAAAGGAATGCAATGAAAATAGTTTATATTCGGCCACCCAGGAGGCTGGCCAGAACTCTCGCAGCTTTGCGATTCCTCGAGTGTTGGACCATTATAGTCACACAGTGGCACCATTACAGTGGAACTAGTTTACGACTTGTTACCACTTGCTCTCCACACCGCTTGTTCATACTACAGTGACTTAGGCACCTTCCTCACCTGCCGACTTGTTACCATCACACCCTCCTATTTTACGAGCTCCTACGTCAATCCTTGCCTTCATACATCTACTGGCTTTAATAGTATATACTCGTGACTATCTTTAGACTCCTATTATTCGTGAGTTACCTGGGTAAAATAATACCATTGTCAACAATCTCAATTTTTAATAGTTGATTCATCTTACGAAATGGATGAAAAATTTCTTGGCTTTAGTCAGAGTAGGTTTACATTTTGTTGAATTATGTGGAATAACAGGATAATGTTTCTTCTGGTCGGCCTTAAACTTTTATTGTTGATGAGTTTTCCTCAATGGAAGATTTGCCTTGATTTTATATTACAGTAATTTACACAACAGTAAATAGAGTCGGGAGAAAGGGTGTTGACTAGAACCAGATTGAACTATTATTCTAATGGAAATTTTTTGTCATGCAATATTATTTTTAAGGGACTCGCCAAACTCGTAAAATCTGAAAATGCTATAAATTCAATAACTCTCAGTATTTCTGTTTTATTTTCTTATTCATATTTTATTTAAAATTGTCTTCACTTTCATTAGAATTTTGTTTTAGATTTTAAGAATCTGGAATTTTCTTACTAACAATGAGCTAGAAGACATAGCTGCTCTGGGGGTTGAAAAAAACTTGATAATTGGTACCTACAAAGTCGAATAGCAATTCATAGCTTCTTTTAGTAAATTATATCAGCTTTGTAGATATGAAGACGAACTTTCACACATAATCGCATGAAAATCAGTGTTTCAGCTTTTACATTTCCTTCAATAAAACTAGCAAAAATGTCACCTACTCTGCCCAAGATTAAAAGAAAAATATTTTATTAAAATACACAAATTTTGTGGAGAGTGAGAGTTGTGAGGCAGGAGAGAAGGAGAGACTACTGGGAAGTATTTGACTTTGCATGGTACAAGAAAAGCTTAGCATTTCCTTTAAATATATTAATTGCCGCACGAGAAACAGGGGCAACAGTAGATCAGGTAGATATAAAGAATACACTTAAGTGGAACAGAGAATACCTAACGGAATGGAGACAAAGAGTCATCAGAAAGACGAATGTAAGAAGGATTTCACAAGAATCATACTAGAGAAGATTTTCTTTCTGACATATGTAAATGAGATGCTAGAAGAGATGGAGTCCCAAGTAAACAGCAGATATCGAAGTATTAAGGAGAATAAAGGCCAAGGACACGGGAATCTAACGCAGGACCTCCACAAGCTCCAGGAATGATCGGACAGGTAGCTAATGAAATTAAACCGAGAAAATGTATAATTATACAAAAAATGAGGAAAGGAAAAGAAGACTTGAAATTAGGAACTGACTCGGGGTAACAGAAGCTGCAATCCTATCTCTTGTACCGTCAGAGGAGCGCACCAGCGAGACTAGTCCACGAAATGAAAGGACTGATCTGTGTAGAGAGACTGACGGAATTAAATCGGACATCATCAAGGGATGGAAAGACCAAAGAAGATAGGATAACGATGTACAAAATAACAGAGGACTTGGAAGGGTGGAAAGTGATTACTGTTTTTTAACATATAAAGTGCTCATTATTTCCCACACATAAAAAGTCTTGGAAAATCACCATGCGCCTTATATGCTCAAGATCAGGGTCAAAGGTAGGCTTTGTGTTACGCTTTAGCGCAAAATAAGGGTAATTAACCCTCGAAAGTGATTACTGATTTACTGTTATGATACTTCTGTCGGGCAGTTGTACCCTCGGGCAGACGAGGGTACAACTGGAAGCTGTAGATAAATGGTTCAGAGAACCGACAAGTTGATAAATTAGACACATATGCAACACTTGGGTATCTTTACTGAGGAAACGTTTCGCCCCACAGTGGCTTCATCAGTCTATACAAAGGAGAATGGCTATTACATCTACTCAAGGCTGAAGGACTGATTACCTCGAACTACTCCTGTTCTTCGCCATTCTCCTTTGTATTGGACTGATGAAGACCATACAAGGAATGGCATTTCTATCAACTAAAGATACGCAAGTTCTGCATTTGTATTACGATGAACAACTTGAAAAGCTGAAGACACGGTTGAGTCACAATGATATCAGGAACTATGTCTTCAGCCAGAGTGGCCAGGAATTGAAATGACCTGGATGACGCAGTGGAGGAAGGCTTCACACAAGTGTAATAACTAACAAGATATAACTCACGAGACAACGAGGGAATGATGCTGCTAATCACCAGTTAAGAACCAGGACCAGGCGTTAACTCTCTTCATTTAGGGACAACTACAACCAGGAAATAAAAACAAGAAAAACAGACACGAGAAGCATTGGTGGTTATAATTATAACCTTAATTTTTTAAGGGGTGGACCGGTAAGCCAGTGGAAGGCTTCAATCGGATGACCAAAAGCTCCAGCTGAGGGTCATCCTATGATCCAGACCCACGTCAGGAAACACTTGTCCCGTCTGTTTCCCGACAAACCTTACCTATGTAACCTAACCTAACAATTAACATAATAACAGAATAACAGGTCATCAAAAACAGATAATTAAACCCCAAATAATTAATGACAAACAGGTAATTTCATCCAGGTAGTCACAAACAGTTTAACAGCCTCAAAAACACAGATATTGAGCACCTACACTGCCACTGACCACCATAGTGTGTGCTGGCTTTTATGGCCTTAAATAAAAACACATACGATTTATAGTCCGCAGTGGCTGGTGTGGTGGCCGGTTGGAGGGTTGCCGGGTGGAGGGTGGCTGGCGGGCTTGATGTGGCAGGTGGCCGGTTGGAATCTACCTGAAGGGTATTCCGTGGACCAACGCTCCTGCGGCCGGGTCCACGACCAAACCTCCAGGTGGATCAGGGCCTGATTAACTCGGCTGTTACTGTTGGCCGCACGTAGTCCAACGTACGAACCACAGCCCGGCTGATCTAGCACTGACTTTAGATATGTGTCCAGCTCCCTCTTGAAGACAACCAGGGGTCTATTGGTAATTCCCATTATGGCTGGTGGGAGGCTGTTGGGCCCAGGACACTTATTGTTGTTTTCTCTTAGTGTACTAATGGCGCCCCTACTTTTCATTGGGCGAATGTTGCATCGCCTGCCAAGTCTTTTGCTTTCGTAAGGAGTGATTTCTGTGTGCAGATTAAGGGTCAGATTAAGGGGGCGAATACTGTGCCATGTGGAACAGAGATCTTCACTATGACAGCTTCCGATTTAATTCTATTTACCACTACTCTGTGTTCGATTGGATAGAAAGTTGAAGATCCATCTGCCCACTTTGCCAGTTATCCCTTTAGTACGCATTTTGTGTGCTGTTACACCATGATCACACTTGTCAAAGGCTTTTGCAAAATTTATGTATACTACATTTTCATTCAGTTTGTTTTCCAGAGCATTCGCGACCATATCATAGTGGTCCAGTAGCTGCGAGAGGCAGGAGCGACCTGCTCTGAACCCATGTTGCCCTGGATTGTGCAACTGTTGGGAATCCAAGTGGTTTACAGTCCTACTTCTTAGAACTCTTTCAAAGATTTTTATGTGGGACGTTAGAGCTATTGGTCTATAGTTCTTAGCTATTGCTTTGCTGCCACCTTTATGGAGTGGGGCTATATCCGTTGTTTTTAGTGACTGTGGAATCTCACTTGTGTCTATGCTCTTTCTGCATAGCATACTTAGAGCCCACGAGGGAGGTTTCTTGCAGTTCTTAATGAACACAGAGTTCCACGAGTCTGGGCATGGGGCTGAGTGCATGGGCATGTTGTCAATGATTTTCTCAAAGTCTAGTGGAGTTAGGATTATGTCAGAAATTTGGCATACATTGACAGGGTTTTGAGGTTTATTCATGACAAAATTATTTGGATTATCTATCTTTAGATTGATTAGTGGTTCTTGAGATTTGAGTATCTCACTTATTTCTTTGTTGTCATCTGTGTAGGATCAGTCTTGTCTGAGTATTAACCTTATCCCAGATGTGGTTTTTGCATTGTTTTTGACATATGAAAAGAAATATTTCGAATTTCTTTCAATTTCACTAATCGCTTTTAGCTTCTCTTGTCTCTCCTGGTTCCTGTATGAGTCTTTAAACTTAAGCGCAATATTTTCCGCTTCCCTGGTTAGCGCTTCCTTCCATGTTTCAGATAATCTAGCATTCTTGAGGAGCTCAGTGATTCTTTGCCTACTCCTGTAGAGCGTCTTTCTCTCTCCAGTTTATTACTTTTCTTAGAGGAATAGGCTATAAACATACTTCAGCTACCAGGAATTTGATCTTTTCAAAGCACTGGTTAGGGTTCATGTTATTTAAGATATCTTCCCAACATGTTTCATTTTGGACATAGTTTGCCTGGTCCCAGTTGATGTTCTCGTTGTTGAAGTTGAATTTGGTGAAGGCATCCTCATAGCCGTATGCACATAGCTGTCTGATATACAGGCCAACTCCTCCCTCTCCTTGTTGCCTGTTCTTTCTGTCGCATCTGAAAAGGTTGTACCCAGGTATCCATATTTCACTGTCAAATCTTTTGCGTGGGTCTCTGTGAAGGCTGCAAACAATGCATGTGATTCCACTAGAAGTCCACTGATGAAAGATATTTTGTCGTTGGTGGATGGCTTAAGACCCTGTATATAAGCAAATATAAATGAGGTCTTGTTGCGTGTTTGTTGGGGGGATTTTGTTGTTGACATCGGTAGTTGTGATTCTGGAGGGGCCACTGGCTATGCCTCCAGTCCAACAAGGCTCCAAGATGAACTATTTTGGTAATTTTTTTTCCAATTTCATTGCATTTTCTTTCTTTGTTTCCTGCCACTAGAAAATCATTTGGAGTGGAGTTGTCTTAACTACTGTAACTTTGCTTTTTTAAGGACTGAAGAGTGGCACATCTCAGGGTGGAAGAATTTGCAAGAGGTAGAACGACACACTCCTTAAGACAGGAGGTCGCGGCATTTTTTTGGGATGCTCAGAGTTGCATGTTCCATTTGTTTTCCCCGATATTTCATGCTTACAGATGCCCCAATTTGCTTTTGGTTGGATACAATTCGTACTGGATGTATTCGAAATTTGTGCAAATCCTAGAACTACAGTCTTCGATAGCCAAGCCGGAGGCACCATGTTTTCAGGAGGCCAACATTTTCCTCGCAAGAAGACTCCTCTCTACTACTTCTGTAATAGGGGCTATGGCTGTGGTAGAGTCATTAGCCGAATCTGGATTAGCACTAAGGCTGGGGGCTGAGTCTGGGTCAGCCTTAGGGCTGGGGACTGAACTAGTTGATGTTTTTGTTTCTTGTATTTTTTTCCAGTTGGTGTCTATTTTCGGGTCAACTGTTGTAGACTGGGCATTTTGAAGGTTAAGCGAGCAGAAGGGTGGAAGCCTGGATTGGGTGGCAGGGTGGAAAGTGGAAGCCTAGATTGAGTGGCAGGGTGAAAGCCTGGATTGGGTGGCAGGGTGGAAGCCTGGATTGGGTCTCAGGGTTTAGGGTGGCAGGTGATGGGTTATGATGGCAGGCAGGCAGTGGGTAATAACGGCAGATAGGTGCTGTGTTATGGCGGCAGGCGGGTGGTGGGTCATGATGGCAGGCAGGTGGTGGGTCATGACGGCAGGCAGGTGGTGGGTCATGACGGCAGGCAGGTGGTGGGTCATGACGGCAGGCAGGTGGTGGGTCATGACGGCAGGCAGGTGGTGGGTCATGATAGCAGATGGGTGATGGGTTATGATGGGAGGTGGGTGATGGGTTATGATGGGTGATGGGTTATGATGGCAGATGGGTGATGGGTTATGATGGCAAGCGGGTGATGGGTTATGATGGCAGATGGGTGATGGGTTATGATGGCAGATGGGTGATGGGTTATGATGGCAGATGGGTGATGGGTTATGATGGCAGATGGGTGATGGGTTATGATGGCAGATGGGTTATGGGTTATGATGGCAAATGGGTGATGGGTTATGACGGCAAGCGGGTGATGGGTTATGATGGCAGGTGGGTGATGGGTTATGGTGGAAGCACATGGTGGGTTATCATTGCAGGCGGGTGATGGGTTATCATGGCAGGCGGGTGGTAGGTTATGATGGCAGGCGTGTGGCAGGTTATGATGGCAGGCGTGTGGTAGGTTATGATGGCAGGCGTGTGGCAGGTTATGATGGCAGGCGTGTGGCAGGTTATGATGGCAGGCGTGTGGTAGGTTATGATGGCAGGCGTGTGGCAGGTTATGATGGCAGGTTATGATGGCAGGCGTGTGGCAGGTTATGATGGCAAGTGGGCGAGGATGAAAGGTGAAACTATCATGCCAATATTTCACTTCAATTTCGCCCTTTTTAATTAAGTTAGTTGGACAGAACTGACGATAAAATTTTACATAAAAACAAACTCATTTGTGTCGGCTGGCCGCTGCTGCTGCTGCTGCTGCTGCTGCTGCTGCAGTGTCACCCACACTCGTAAACTATACAAACACCAGGGGTTAAAAACAGATATATTTCACTCGCTCTGTCTTTGAGCAAGTTATCCCTGTCACCCTGCAACCAATTTTTCCCGTCGCCCATGCAGATGAAATTATATTATCCACAAATAAGGTGGGAAATATACCAATTACGGTACAAGGTTTTATTAGTAAAGCATTGTGCTCTCTGATGAGGGTGTGCACAGAGCGAAATTTTGTCCCATTAAGAGCTCGTTCAGGAAAGTCTCTCTGTCTTCAAAGTTATTTCAGATGCTTTTATATTTAAATAAAGTTATCTCCCTGGCTGCATCTTTCTCACATTACTTTCGCTCTCTTGAGGAATATCCTCGTGGATATAGGAGCTTATAGGAGCAATGTGACAAAGGTGTGATAAATGTAGATTAAAGAGAAGGTAACTTAGTTCTGTATCGAGTTTTTACAATGAGTGAGGTTCAAGTTATTATATGTAGTTGAGATGGAAATATTTTTCAGAGATAATATGATTCAGACAGTGAAATTTTTAATATATTTATAGATGGCTGATTTTAAAAGGAAGAAATTGCTAGTGTTAAAGATGTGCATTTAAAAGTTAATGAATCTGTTATGTAGTGAGAATTGGGAGATTTGCTGTTTACTAAAGGTCGTTTTTCTGGGAGATTTTGATGAGATATCTGGCTTCTCCAATGGGCATGTTGTTAAGAGTCATTATGTCGCTAAAAACTCTTGACTCACATAATGACTGACAACATGCTCATTGGAGAAGCCAGATATAGATACTCAAAAATCAGGGAAAAATGAATTAATATACAATTGTTATTGATTCCATCACACACTGGATTACTCCTTTATGATAAAGTTAATATTTTAGCAGAATACCATGAAAGAGAATGTAGAATATAATTTTGGTGTATCTGTGTCTATTATTAGGAATAATATTAAAAGAGATATAAATAATGAAAATGAATGTTATAGAAATGTAATTAGAAGTCTTAGTTGATCTATGATAACATAAACGTAAATACTAAGTACATCTGAGGAGCAACTTTCAATGTAAGTAGATTGATGTTGTAGTGGCCAGGCTTAGGCCTGGCATTTTGGCAGACACACAGATGATGATCAGACCAAATGCAAAATATGTGTCCAGCCCTATGGTCAATATCTTGAACGCTGTGTGATTAATTGTCCACTTATGAGGTATATAAAAATAGTATAATAACCCATGTGACATGTCTAAGTATCTTATTAATGAATATAAGATACCATGTATATTACGTTTCCTAAATTTGCTTGTAACATAAGTGAACTGTAGATGTAAATCTAGATGTACTCCTATTAACCCTTTTGGGGCCTAGTTCCTAGGCCTTTTGTGTATCCATATGCTATTGCACTACCCTCCACAGGATGGATATAGGGTCCACAATAAACTAGCCTCCACAGGATGGATATGGGGACCACAATAAACTACCCTCCACAGCATTTATATGGGGACCACAATAAACTACCCTCCACAGGATGGATATGGGGACCACAATAAACTAGCCACTTCAGTGGCAAAATCTAAAAACCTAATGTTTTGGTGAGAAGTTGAAAATGTTGGCAAAGGAATTAGGGAGCATGAGGAAATAGCAAAGTGAAGAATATAAGACAAAATCTCGAAGGATAATGTGAATTATAGAACAGATGAGGGAAAAAAGTAAGTTTAGTATTGAGTCGTCTGTGAAAACAATGACTTATCAACAGAGGCAAAATTTGGATTGAGTGAGAATAGAGAGGTAATAACTGTTAGGAGTGTGAGCCAAGGTCATTAATTAAATTTTGCAGCGAGGAGGTTAATCTTATTATTGTCACCTGGCCGAGTAGTTAATGGCCTGTGAGTTTACGACTCACTCGCCATGGGTTCATCCCCCACCCGTACCGTGATTTGTTTGCAATCGTGTTATTACGATTTGTGAGTCATAGTGGAGATGTCATGTTCGTGATAAATGTTCGCTTTTAACCAGGCTACCTCACGGTGTGAGGCATCTGTAGCTGAATGGTCTAAGTCGTCATGTAGGGAGTTGAGCCATACTCTTTGATTACCTCTGAACATGGGTTCGAAACTTTCTGACAGAGATCTTTCACTATAAATATATTCGCTTGTTTCTGCTTTGTGTGTGTATGTACTTACCTAGTTATGGTTGCAGGGGTCGAGTCACAGCTAATGGCACCGTGTGTGTGTGCGCGTGTATAATAAGGATGATGCTAAACAAGTAATATCGCAATATACAGAACAACCACTGTGAAAAAATAGCTAAATTTAATATCAAAGTTATATTTAAAAATCTTGATGCAGTAAAAAAAACTTCTGCTAAAAAATTCCCCAGAAATACTGACGGTTGTGTCAAATAGATTCCTTGTAAAATATGTGATAAAGTTTATTAATCCAGCTAACAGGTTTCCTGAATCCTTTTGTAAATGTCATAGAAGCCAGTAGTTTTCACTCTCATCTAAGGCTCACAATAACCTGTTAGATGTTTAAGCCCCTAGTATTGAAAATCTTTGATCTTTCCTCTGATCTATGTGCTCTCCTAGCCATAATATTTTGTTAATCCTCTCTAAGTGCCCTTCTCCCTCAATAACCTTTCCTCAGCCACCAAAAATGTGCTTTTGAAACCCCCGAACCTTCTAATCTCCTATTTTTTCTTTGCATAATAATCACACAAGACATCGCCCTCAAACATGGCATCTCCATTAACCTCAGCCTCATCCACGTTGCAATGTTTAAAACCCATGCTTTAGACCTATATAACAATGTTGGTACATTCCCTTTTGGATAAGGATAAAGTTCTGTGTCTCCCTAGACGTCTCAGTGCATCACCGACCTTCACCCCGAGTCAGTTCTGTGGTTCAAATGCGTCCGCCAATATGTCCAAAATTTTGAACACATCTTCATACTTCTTCCCCACAATCTGATATCCAATCTTTCAATTTGTAGCTTTTTTGCTACTTTCATCACCTTTCTCTTTTCTATGTAGGTTTATTAATTCCGTTCTTTTGCTTACCTTTCCAAATTCCTCTACCAACGACTGCAATTTCTCTTCAGAATCTCCCTAAAGAACCGAGTCATCGGCAAAGAGCAAATGTGGCAACTCTTCCTTCATTTTCAATTCGCTATCATTTAATCCCACATCTCACCTCACCACCCACACAATAACATCTTTTAAAACCACATTTATAAATATGATGAACAACCACAGTGAGAACACACGTCCTTGTTTTTACTGGAAATATATTCCCCCTCTCTCCTGAAACAAATGAAGTCGGTAAATATTATGAGTTCGGTATATAACTCCAAGGAATTATTCTTCCTAGTTACTAAGAGTATTTCTTCAACACTTCTCCAGTTATTCAGCAAGGTAGTGTGACACTACAAAAGAAATACCCTGACCCTCATTAATTCTGTAACTGTCTCGCCGGAAGTGCTGGGACATCACAATGCATCAGTATGCATTGTTAATGAGGGATAGAAAGTTCATCTTGCACGAATTTCGACGAAAATAAATAAGCAAACAATTACGAAACTCCCTACGCTAGTTTCCTGAGGTCACATGTTGTGCTGAAAGGTCTGAGTTACAAACGCTTTTGTGTAAGTTATGGCGCAGTGGATCAATAACTAATGGACGGGTCTTCATTACAGCATCTATGCTAATTCTGTTAAGTTAGGCGTTCGTAATGCAGTCTCGGTTATAAAGCACGTTTTCAAATTTTATGAATTGCTTCCACGTTTTTTTTTTATTTTTAAGACGTGTTAGTTCTCAAAAAGATTTATAAAAAATTGTTTTACAATATTCAGCCTGTTTTGGTAAGTGATACCTAGACGGTATAGTGCATGACTGTGTGCATGACTGCGTGCATGACTGCGTGCATAACTGCGTGCATGACTGTGTGCATGACTGCGTGGATGACTGCGTGCATGACTGCGTGCATGACTGCGTGCATGACTGCGTGCATGACTGCGTGCATGACTGCGTGTATGACTGTGTGCATGACTGCGTATGACTCTGCGTACGACTCTGCGTACGACTCTGCGTACGACTCTGCGTACGACTCTGCGTACGACTCTGCGTACGACTCTGCGTACGACTCTGCGTACGACTCTGCGTACGACTCTGCGTACGACTCTGCGTCGACTCTGCGTACGACTCTGCGTACGACTCTGCGTACGACTCTGCGTACGACTCTGCGTACGACTCTGCGTACGACTCTGCGTACGACTCTGCGTACGACTCTGCGTACGACTCTGCGTACGACTCTGCGTACGACTCTGCGTACGACTCTGCGTACGACTCTGCGTACGACTCTGCGTACGACTCTGCGTACGACTCTGCGTACGACTCTGCGTACGACTCTGCGTACGACTCTGCGTACGACTCTGCGTACGACTCTGCGTATGACTCTGCGTATGACTCTGCGTATGACTCTGCGTATGACTCTGCGTAGACTCTGCTAGCTTGTGATTAGACTCTGCGTATGACTCTGCGTATGACTCTGCGTATGACTCTGCGTATGACTCTGCGTATGACTCTGCGTATGACTCTGCGTATGACTCTGTGTATGACTCTGTGTATGACTCTGTGTATGACTGTGTGCATGACTGTGTGCATGACTGAGTGCATGACTGGATAGTATGCTAGAGAAAGTCAGGGATTTGCTACCTCAAGTATCACTCAAGTGATACTTGAGTGCACCTTATGCTCATCAATTGTGGATCTGATGATAAACCTAAGATGTTTTCTTGTATGCACCTTAAGATGTTGTGGTTTCTGATATGTTATGATGCTTAACTTGGTATTATACCTTTAATAGGTACGTCAGAAGTTCAATAATTTATTCTGAATGTTTCGTAATTACAAGGGAAACATATACATATATTAAAGAAAATTAGGTAAACCTTTTTGAGTCACTGTCAAAAATCTATAAACAAAAATATCCAAAACTTTAAGAGGGCCAAAATTTTCGGGCTCTCAACGGGGCTAGACAACGTGTGTGTGAAGACTTGTGGAGCTGTGTTAGCACAAGATAAACTGGTACTCTAATTCCCCCACTAGAGAGCTATCAAGCGAGTGTAGAAAGTTACAAGTCAAAGTGAAGAAGAATGACCAGAGGCCGGAGCGAGCGCTTACAAAAAAAAAAAAAAAAAAAAAAGGACAAATTAAAATTGTCTATTTCGACGTATAAAGAGTCCCTAAATTGCAATGGACCTCAGTTATAGGCTGATATATACTATACTCTTATCTTCTGAATAATTTTTTTTAATATGTAGGTTCCCTTGCAACGCTGATCACTGTTTATCACACTTCACACTGGCAACAGTTATAATTAAAAATTATCGCACGAACAAATTCGACAAGTGCCAGCCAGCACAACAATATATTTTTACGAATTAAAATGTCTAGCAACGCTAAAATTTGTTTCATTGTAGATATTTCTTTTTTTGTGACGGTTTTGTGTTGCACATGAAAGGCCAAAATTGTCAGCGATATATGACAATTCTGGTGTTCTTTGTACTTTCGTTAACAAGGGCAGAATACCTACCCACAAAGGCCAGAGAACTCCCTGAAGGCAAGCTTCTTATGGCTTAATGAAACCTGAGGAAGGTAGGTAGGTGTGTGTGTAGGTGTAGGTGTGTGTGTAGGTGTGTGTGTGTGTGTGTGTGTGGGTGTGTGTGTAGGTGTGTGTGTGTGTAGGTGTGTGTGTAGGTGTGTGTGTGTGTGTAGGTGTGTGTGTGTAGGTGTAGGTGTGTGTGTAGGTGTAGGTGTGTGTGTAGGTGTAGGTGTGTAGTGTAGGTGTGTGTGTAGGTGTAGGTGTGTGTGTGTAGGTGTAGGTGTGGTGTAGGGTGTGTAGGTGTGTGTGTGTAGGGTGTAGGTGTGTGTGTAGGTGTAGGTGTGTGTGTGGGTAGGTGTAGGTGTGTGTGTAGGTGTAGGTGTGTGTGTAGGTGTAGGGTGTAGGTGTAGGTGTGTGTGTGTGTGTGTAGGTGTAGGTGTGGTGTGTGTGTGTGTGTGTGTGTGTGGTGTGTGTGTGTGTGTGTAGGTGTGTGTGTAGGTGTAGGTGTGTGTGTAGGTGTAGGTGTGTGTGTAGGTGTAGGTGTGTGTGTAGGTGTAGGTGTGTGTGTAGGTGTAGGTGTGTGTGTAGGTGTAGGTGTGTGTAGGTATGTGTGTACTCACCTAATTGTACTCACCTAATTGTGATTGCAGGGGTCAAGCCTCAGCTCCTGGCCCCGCCTCTTCACTGATCGCTACTGGGTCCTCTCTCCCCCTGCTCCATGAGCTTTATCATACCTCGTCTTAAAGCTATGTATGGTTCCTGCCTCCACTACATCACTTGCTAGACTATTCCACTTCCTGACTACTCTATGGCTGAAGAAATACTTCCTAACATCCCTTTGACTCATTTGAGTCTTCAGCTTCCAATTGTGACCCCTTGTTTATGTGTCCCCTCTCTGGAACATCCTGGTTCTATCCACCTTGTCTATTCCACGCAGTATTTTGTATGTCGTTATCATGTCTCCCCTAACCCTCCTGTCTTCCAGTGTTGTCAGACCGATTTCCCTTAACCTTTCTTCGTAGGACATTCCCCTTACCTCTGGAACTAATCTTGTCGCAAACCTTTGCACTTTCTCTAATTTCCTGACATGCTTGCCCAGGTGTGGGTTCCAAACTAGTGCTGCATACTCTAATATAAGCCTGATGTACACGGTGTACAGAGTCCTGAACGACTCCTTACTGAGATGTCGGAAAGTTATTCCTAGGTTTGCTAGTCGCCCTTATGCTGCAGCAGTTATTTGGTTGATGTGCACCTCAGGAGATGTTTTCGGTATTATACTCATCCCAAGATCCTTTTCCTTGAGTGAGGTTTGTAGTATTTGGCTCCCTACGCTGTATTCTGTCTGTGGTCTTCTTTGACCTTCCCCGATCTTCATGACTTTGCACTGGGTGGGGTTGAACTTCAGTCGCTAGACCAGTCTTGTATCCTGTCCAGATCCCTTTGCAGTCCTGCCTGGTCCTCTTCCGACTGAATTCTCCTCATTAACTTCACATAGTCTGTAAACAGACACACTTCTGAGTCTATTCCTTCCGTGCGTGAGTGAGTGAGTGAGTGAGAGTGAGTAAGTTTGGGGGGAAGTGCTCTGCCTCCATCACCAGATGGTTTCACATCACAGCTCTTACAATGAAGAATTTTATTTTCTAATTACTATAGTTTTAGGCATTTAGCTTCCTTACGTTTCCTATTTATGACTCTAGCTCTGCTTTCTTTGTAGCTGTTATATTTCACTTTTTGTTTGATCTCTAGCTGTATTTTCTCTCAAATTCTCCTGTAATATTCGCTCAGTTGTTGCTACTTTGTGTCTGTTTTGAGTCCCGTTCCTTTTTGAAACTAGTTCTCCTACCGACTTTATCTGTTTTAATTCCAGCACTCTCGTGGTTCTATCTCTACTCTCGTGGTTCTATCTCTACTCTCTTGGTTCTATCTCTTCCGGCTCATTAGCTTTGTTGTAATTCTGGCTTTGTTGCGGTGTTTATCTCGTTTTTCGTTTTCATGTGACTAACACTTTTGTGGGTTTGTTATGATACAGAAATAACCTGTACACAGAGAGAAAAGCTTATGACGAAGATTCTGACAGATTTGTACCATTTACAAGTCACACTAACACACGAAGGTGAGGGAGCCAGTTTTATAGAAGAAGGGGGGGCAGGAACGGAACAGAGGAAGAAAGAAGGAAGTTTGTAAGTAGTGGTAGTGACACAAGAAAGAGAATTGGGAGGGAAGCGATGCAGCAGCAGCAGCAGTAGTAGTAAATGAGTAATTAGTAGTAGGTAGCTCCACTATAGCTCTGGTGTGACTAGCTCTGTTGTAGTGTTCTTTTGTAGTTCTAAGTATTTTCTCTCTGGCTCCGTCCCTATTCACTTTTTTTCTAGCAATGCCAAGGTTCTGCTGTGTCTATAGCTCTGTTGAGATTCTAAGTTTGTATTTACTCGGTTTGGGGTCTATCGCTTTTGTGAATCTTGCTCTGTTCACTCTCTTCCTGTGTTGTGGTTACGGCCCTGTTGGATTTCTAGCTATGTCTCTCTACTCACACTGTGATTCAAGCTCTGTTGTCTCCATCACAGTTGTGATTTTTGTTCTGTTGTGAGGTTGATGTGATTCTTTTTTCTGTTGTTTTTTAACTTGTTGTGCCTCGAGCTCTGTTGTTTCCTTACTTCTCTTGTTTTTTCCCTATCTCAGTTGTGATATTAGCTCTGTTAATTTATTACTTGACTCGTGTGTGGTTGCTGAAGCTGTGAAGACTACTCCTGTGTCCTGCATTCAGCTGTGGAGCGGCTGCTTCTGCTGCCGTAAGCCTGACTACTGTGTTGTGGCTGTAGCAATGCTGAACTTGCTGAAGTTATGAACCTGATTACTGTGCCTTGGCTTCACCCGTGGTGTCGTTGATGCAGCTGTGAACCTAGCTATTATGTCGTAGGTATACCAGTGACGTAGTTGCTGCAGCAGTTAACCTAGCTATTGTGTCGTAGGTATACCAGTGGCGTAGTTGCTGCAGCAGTGAACCTAGCTATTGTGTCGTAGGTATACCAGTGGCGTAGTTGCTGCAGCGGTGAACCTAGCTATTGTGTCGTAGGTATACCAGTGGCGTAGTTGCTGCAGCAGTGAACCTAGCTATTGTGTCGTAGGTATACCAGTGGCGTAGTTGCTGCAGCAGTGAACCTAGCTATTGTGTCGTAGGTATACCAGTGGCGTAGTTGCTGCAGCAGTGAACCTCAATCTTTTATCCCAATGACATTGTTTCTTCTGAAGCGCTAAGCTTCGTTATTTGTCTTTTGAACAGAAATCTTAAATACACCGCATCGCCTCATCCACTATCTGACGATACATTGAGAAGAAGGAGAAGGTAATGAGAAACTGGCAGGAAAGTTTGAGAGAGCAGAAAAGAAGGGAGAAACCGGAAAAGAGAAAGGAGCAGGAAAGAAGAGAGGGTGGAACAGGGTAAGAGGAGAGAGTAGGACACGAGAAGGTGAAGCAGGGAAGGAAGAGAGAGGGTTAAACAAGGAATGAAGAGGCAGCAGGAAAGGAGAGAGAGAGATACAGGGAAGGAGGGATGGGCAGGGGTAGAAGGATGGAGGGGGCAGGGGAGGAGGAGGGAGGGGAACGGGTGATGGAGGGAAGGGCAGAGGAGGAGGGAAGGGCAGGGGAGGAAGAGGGAAGGG
Source organism: Cherax destructor (assembly GCA_009830355.1). Classification (NCBI taxonomy): domain Eukaryota; kingdom Metazoa; phylum Arthropoda; class Malacostraca; order Decapoda; family Parastacidae; genus Cherax; species Cherax destructor. The sequence goes on from WNWK01001707.1 coordinate 173,347, forward strand.
CAGGGAAGGAGAGAGGAGGCAGCAGAAATGGACTGACTCTGCACACAATAGAGGGCCGCCAGATTGTGTTTATAATGGAGCCAAATGGAGGGTGGAAAGGCGCTGTGGTAAGACCTATTTCCTGTGTTTTGAAAAGTAAAGTATGAGATTTAAGGAACTTATTTTCTCTTTGCTTTTTCTCCTAATAACTGTTGATTTCGTTAGGTTCGCAAGAAGGGATAATTAAAAATAAAAAAGAACCACCGTAAAAGAGGAAGCAGAATAAGAAAGAAATAAAGAGGTTTATTTGATTAAAAATCACAATAATGATTTAGTTTAGGACAAAAAACAAAGAGTTCGTTTTCTATATTTGTCTGTGTCTATATATTTCTTTCCCCACTCTTCTTCCTGTTGCTATCTGCAAATGGTTATAACTATGATGATTAATTTTTAATCATGGTGGCTAAAGCTCTCGCTTCACACGGCGAGGGCCTGGGTTCGATTCCCAGCCAGGGCAGAAACATTGGGCGTGTTTCTTTACACCTGTTGTCTATGTTCCCCATCAGTAAAATGGGTACCTGGGTGTTAGTCGATTGGTGTGAGTCGCATCCTAGGACACTGACCTAATCTGCCCGAAATGCTCAGCATAACAAGGGACTTTCTATATAGTACGTATGTCATTGATGTCAGCTAGGCCTGTATACCATGTACATGTACTTGTAGTAAATAAAGATATTATAAAGGGGTGGAGGGGTAAGCCAGCGGAAGGCCTCGGTCAGATGACCAAAAGCTCCAACGGCGGGTCATTATCTGACTAAGACCCGCGCCAGGAAACACTTGTCCTGTTTCCTGACGAACCTTACTTAACCTTCTTCCTGCTATTTCCGATTTCTCTTTCTACTCCTCCCTGTCTTATCACTACCGCCCTTCGTGTCACGCGTGAGGCTCCTCTAACATACGTACACGCACATGCAAACGGACAAACACACACACACACACACACACACACACACACACACACACACACACACAGGGGTTCACCGAGTATATTACGCTTTATTCGACATTTATCACACACCCATTGACATGCTCGTTCGATCAGTGACCTGGAAATTCAGAGTATAGCAGTTCGAGGGCCCCAGTAGTGTATTAATTGTTCATTTCAATTCAGTAATCAGTTGAGAGCCAGCTTCGAAGCCAAGTTGACATCACACCTGCTTACCAGGCTGTGTAGCAGACTCTTGTTTACTCTGGTCGAAGCCATTCTTGCTTTGAGTGGCTCTTTGCTCTGTATTATAACTTGTTGACTTAATATCTGAACTGTGTAAATATCTTCATAGTTGTGAAGGAATATAAGAATAAAGAAAAAATAACCCCTTCTGTGTTTACCTTACCTTTGTCTGGCCCGGTTGTTCGAAATATTGCTGATTTTGGTAACAGCCAGGTGCACCAGGCCTTGAATTGTGACTAAGAGGTGTCCCTGTTTGCAGGTGTGAAACTAATGAGAAGAATACAAGCTGACGACGATCAGGAAAGACCACAAAAAAATCTGGACAGGCTGCAAGCCTGGCCTGAAAGAATGGCCCCTGGAGTTTAACCCCAACAAGTGCAAAGTTATGAAACTTGGGGAGGGACAAAGAAGACCTCGGAAGGAGTACAGGGTCAGTGGTCAAAGGCTGCAAACCTTACTCAAGGAAAAGAATCTTGGGGTGAGTATCATACCGAGCACATCCCCTGAGGCGCAAATCAACCAAATAACTGCTGCAACATATGGGCGCCTTCAACATCTAAGTTAGGAGTCATTCATGACTTTATACACCGTGTACAGTGTTGGTCACGGCATTATACCGGGTGAGCACCCAGGCATAATGCAGTGATGAAAATCAAAGGCCTACCATACAGGGGGGTGTTTTTTGTCAGTGCATTATGCCGGGTAGCAGCCGTTAGCATGACGACATAGCCTGCCGCAACACTCCACAGTGACTCCTCAGTGCTCACGTGAGTTCCCTACCTGGAGTCTACCTGGAGGGCATTTCGGGGATCAACGCCCTCGCATCCCGGTCCATGACCAGGCCTCCTGGTGGATCAGGGCTTGATCAACGAGGCTGTTACTGCTTTACTGCTGGCCGCACGTAGTCCAAAGTACGAACTACAGCCCGGCTGATCTGGCACTGACTTTACGTATCTGTCCAGCTCCCACTTGAAGACAACCAGGGGTTGTCTTCAAGACAGTCTTGGGCCCCAGACACTTACTGGGTTTTCTCTTAGTATACCAGTGGCGCACCTACTTTTCACTGGGGGTATGTTGCATCGCCTGCCAAGTTTTTTGCTTTTGTAGGGAGTGATATATGTGTGCAGATTAGAGACCAGTCCCTCAAGAATCTTCCAGGTGTAGATTATGATACATCTCTCTCGCCTGCGCTCCAATGAGTACAAGTCAAGTGCTTCCAGGCGTTCCCAGTAGTTAAGGTGTTTGATGGAACTTATATGTGCAGTAAAGGTTCTCTGTACATTATCTAGATCAGCAATTTCACCTGCCTTGAATGGGAATGTTAATGTACAGCAGTATTCCAACCTAGAGAGAACAAGTGATTTATAAAGGATCATCATTGGCTTGGCATCTCTTGTTGTTTTCAATGTTGTCATTAGCCATCCTATCAGTTTCCTCGCAGATGTGATAGTGGTATTGTTGGGGTCCTTGAAGGTGAGATCTTCAGACATTACCACTCCCAGGTCCTTCACATTACTTTTTTGCTCTATTATGTAGTATATTGTAGTATACTCAGTCGTAGCTACTATTTCCTCCAGTTTTCCGTAACGAAATAGTTGGAATTTGTCTTCATTAAACATTGTTCTCCGTTGCCCATTGGAAAACTTGGTTTATATCTTCTTGGAGATTTGTCGTGTCCTTAATTAATGACACTCTCATGCAGATCATAGTATCGTCTGCAAAGGATGATACAGTGCTATGGGTTACATCTCTGTCTATGTCTGATATGAGAAGGAGGAACATGAAAGGGGACAGTACTGTGCCTTGTGGGACATAGCTCTTCACTATGGCTGCTTCAATTTAACTGTTTACCACTATTCTTTGTGTTCGATTGGTTAGAAAGTTGAAGATCCATCTGCCTACTTTGGCAGTTATCCCTTTAGCACGCATTTTGTGTGTTATTACACCATGATCGCACTTGTCAAAGGCTTTTGCAAAATCTGTGTATACTACATCTGCATTCTGTTTGTTTTTCAGTGCATTCCCGACCATATCATAGTGGTCCAGTAGCTGCGAGAGGCAGGAGCGACCTGCTCTGAAACCATGTTGCCCTGGATTGTGCAATTTTTGGGAGTCCAAGTGGTTTGCAATCCTGCTTCTCAGAACTCTTTCAAAGATTTTTATGATGTGGGATGTTAAAGCTATTGGTCTATAGTTCTTAGCTATTACTTTACTGCCACCTTTATGGAGTGGGGCCATATCCGTTGTTTTTAGTGACTGGAATCTCACCTGTGTCTATGTTCCTTCTCCATTGCATACTTAGGGCCCGTGAGAGGGGTTTCTTGCAGTTCGTAATGAACACAGAGTTCCTGGGACCGAGTGCATGGGCATGTTGTCGGTGGCTTTCTCAGAGTCTTGTGGAGTTAGGGTTATGTCAGAATGTTGTCATCTGTGTAGGATCCGTCTTGTCTGAGCAGGGGCCCTATATTAGAAGTCGTTTTTACCTTTATTTTGGTATATGAAAAGAAATATTTCGAATTTCTTTCAATTTCACTAATCGCTTTTAGCTCCTCTTGTCTCTCCTAGATCCTGCATGAGTCCTTTAACTTGAGCTCAATATTTTTTCACTTCACTGGTTAGCACTTCCTTCCGTGTTTCAAATAATCGGGCATTCTTGAGGAGCTCAGTGATTCTTCGCCTTCTCCTGTAGAGGGAGCGCCTCTCTTTCTCTCTCTCTCTCTCTCCAGTTTACTTCTTCTCTTTTTTTTTCTTAGGAAAATATGCCTTGAACATACTTTAGCTATTAGCTACCTTGTGAGAGGATGTGCTGCACTTTTGTCTCTCATCCGCCCCATCTTTTGTCCGGTGTTCCCTTTGGTTTTGGGGCTATACATGTTTGAGTAAGGGTGAAGGGAAGTCTTTAACACCTGAAACTATAGGTTCACAAAGCTGGGCACCAGACGAAAGAAATATTGGAGAATATTGGTGTGTGTGTGTGTGTGTGAGCATTCAGTGAGGAACTGGGTGCAGTGTTTCAAGGCTGGTGGTGGTGTCGAGTTACCGTTTGCCAAACCTCGGCCTGGCCCCTCGAAGAAAGCATCTGTTCGTACCTTAACTGTGTTAAAAAAGCAGTTAGAGAGTACACCAATGTTAACTGCTAGAGAATTGAAAGAAAATAACCCATATCTCATCTTCTCTCAAAGGTGTCTGTAAGAACTGTTAACAGACATGTGTCAGAACTGGGCTACAGTAGTTATCGCCAGGTTAAAAAATCCATCCTCTCTAAGCCACAGAAGAAACGTAGGCTGGATTATGCAAATTAATATCTTCACTGGACTCCTCAACAGTAGTCTAAAGTACTTTGGAGTGATGAAGCAACCTTCACCGTCACCTGTAACCGTGGGGAACATGTGTACCGGCCCAGAGGTAGTGACCCGCTAGACCTACACTACACCTGTGGGACCACCAAACACCCAGACTCGCTCATGGTTTGGGGGTGTTTCAGTGCTCAGAGTGTTGGTGAACTCATTGTGCTTCCCAAAAACTAGTATATGAACAGTATAATTACATGGAGTTATTGTGTGACAGTTTACCTGAAGCGTTTAACAAGTGTGGAGCTACGGTTATGCAGAACGGTGTACCATGTCATACCGCCAAATCTGTAGTTCAGTGGCTTAAGGACTGTCAAGTGAGGTTCTTTAATGACTGGCCAGGCAATTCCCCAGACCTAAACCCTATTGAGAACCTCTGGTCAATAGTGAAATGAAGTTTACTGGGCAAGGATGTCAGTTTCATCTCGCAACTGGAGGCTGCTCTACATGAGGCATGGAATAATATATCTCCCCAAACCCTCAAGAATTTGTGTGAGTCTTCCTATACGGCTGAGGGAGGTGATTAAGCATAAAGAACGCAGCACCAAGTATTAAAACCTCAGCAAGTGTGCAAATATATATATATATATATATATATATATATATATATATATATATATATCTTTCATAGTATGTGTTTGTGTTTTGGTACATGTGTGGGAGAGGGGCGGCATAATGCCGTGACTAGCACTGTACATCAGGCTCATATGGAGCATACAGCATCAGTATGGAACCCACACCTGGTCAAGCACGTCAAGAAATTAGAGAAAGCGAAAAAGTTTGCAACAAAATTAGTCCCGGAGCTAAGGGGTATGTCCTATGAGCCGAGGTTAAGGGAACTCAGCCTGATGACAGTGGAGGACAGGAGGCATAAAGAGGACATGATAACGGCATATAAAATACTGAGAGGAATTGACAAGATGAACAGGGCCAAAATGTTTCAAGAGATGGGACACGAACAAGAGGCCACAACTGGAAGTTGAAAACACAGATGAGCCATAGGGATGTTAGGAAGTATTTCTTTAGCCTTAAAATTGTCAGGAAGTGGAGCAATCTCGAGAGTGAAGTAGTAGAGGTAGGATTCATATATAGTTTTAAGAAGAGGTACGATAAGGCTCTTGGAGCCAGTAGAGAATGAATCTAGTAGCGACCAGCTAAGAGGCGGGTCCAGAAGATGTGACCCGGCAACCACATATCGGTGAATATATACACACACACACAATCAATTATGTCCAGGTGGCCGTGATCGTATAGTGGCTAGTACATTGTTTTTTGGCCGCAGTAACCCAGGTTCGAAACTTGGTCACGGCAACGACAATTGGATTTTTTTTTAGAGTGAAGCGGTAGAGGCAGGATCCATATATAACCTTAAGAGGTGGTACGATAAGGATATTTTGAAGCCAAGAGAGTGGGCCTAATAGCAACAGCGGTGTGGGGACAGGAGCTGTAAATCGACCCCCTTCAACCACATATAGATGAATATACACACAAACATACACGCATGAAATTCCCAAGTATATATCTGGCCCCCTCACCCTGTAACAATACATATACCAATCCTACCCTTGTCTCCCCTCCCATGATTAACGACGAACCATAGCTGAGGTCGGAAAAAGTGTCTACAAGGCGGCAAAAGCAAAGCTATTAATGATGGAAGATTTAAAAAAAAGTAGATTGGGAAAATTAGAATCAAATTTGCATCTAGTCTGACTAAATTTATGGTGTACCATCCTTCATATAAAATATGCTATCAAGAATATTTTTAAACAAACTGGGACTCACTTAAAGGAAACAGAACCCCTGCCGATAACATGTGGGATTCCCCAAGGTAGTATGCTGGGTCCTTTACTGTTCTTATATTATGTGAATGATGTGTCAAGTGTAAGTTTAAGTTGTATGCAGAAGACAGTGTTGTGTTAGTTTTCTGTTAGTGTCCTGTTAGAACAACAAACTATCGTTACACCTCGGGAAAACAGAAGCCATATTCTTTGGCACGAAAAGTAAACTGAAAAAGGTAAATACTTTTAATGTCTATTGTAATGGGGAACCCATCACTTCAGTATCTCAAGTGAAATATCTGGGAATTATCTTTGACCCAAGCATGTCAGAAAAATTGACAGTGGACAATGTAGTAAAAATAGTGAATGTCAGGCTAAAGCTCCTCTATAGACAGGCAGTGTTTATCTACTGAGGCTCGCAGGACCCAATGTCCATATCTTGTACAATGTCACACAGATTATTATTGTTTATTGAACTCTGCCGTGACTAAAAAAAAATAAAAACAGACTACAAATCACCAAGAACAAATTAGTGAGATTCATCCTAGACTTAGGTCTAAGAGCATGTGATCATTGCTCACAAGCAGTGTCCAGAATATATTGCTGCTAAATTTGTCAAGGATGGGAATCAAAACAAGTGTGGTACTAGCAGGAGTGAACACAATTTTGAAGTAGCTACAGTAGGTGGTTAGGCCTCCAACACTTTTTAGTGCACAGCAATAAAGGAGTGGAACGGACTGCCTGCACATGTCAAAGCCTGTCCTAGCATGATCCAGTTCAAGAAAAGAGCTAATAGGTACCTAATGAATGAAGCGACAGATTAATTTCCTGTATAACTTAACATCCGTGTACCTATTGTTGTAAGCTGATCCTCTCTTTAATGTTAATGTAAATAATTCACTTTACTGTATTCCTATTGTAGCTCCTTTCATTTTAAAGGATTTTCACACGGTTGAGGTACTGAGCCGCTTTAACTCTAAAGGTTCTAATGATAATTGATTTCTACTGTAACTTACTGCTAGGCTTTCAATGAGATTTTACAAGTACCCCAATGAAAGTAAGTCGCTGATTTTTTTTGGCTTATCTTAGATAATTTATACCATGTATGATAATTGTACTTATGTGTACCTGTACTTCAATAACCTTACTAACAACTAGAAGATCCACTTAGGCGATACCTAATAAAAGCTTCCACCGTTTCATACCTATGTCATCTACTTGTCGGCTTTTTTACCCCAACTATTCAGCATCGCACCGCTCGTTAGCAGCTCATTTTCTGAAAGCATTGAGCGACACCTGACCTAAAGCTAGCAAGGCTCCGCCCAGTCGGTAGCCACCACACCTTACCGACCATTAATGATTTTTAAGCTAGAAATGCGTGTTCTTGTTTGGACTCGATGACGTTTACTGTGTTGGTAAGAGGCTGGTTCTACCCCTTAAGGAGAACGTCAGGAGTGAAAGAAACGTTGATGAATAAAGCATCTTGTATCAGGACTCTCAACAAGGCACCTTTAAGGGGCACGTCAGTTACCCTGTTTTCTAACATGTCCATAATTACTATCGCATTTTGTTTTGTCTTCTTTCCTAAGGTGAATTCTAGGCTCTTTCCCTAATTCATGGTATAACTTAACAAATCTTTGAGGACAATTGTGTTGTAGACGTCAGAGCCACACAATTTTTTCGAAGATTTGTTAAGTCATACCATGAATTAAGGAAAGATCCTGGACTTCACCTTACGAAAGCAGACAAAGCAAATGGGATAGTAATTATGGACAAGGTAGATAGGGGAAAAAAACCGATATTAGGAGTGTGAAACTCACTCTTATGGTTAACATATTAATCGTGACACCAGTATTGGAGCATGAGGCGCCAGAATAAATCTCGCCTTCTCACATGCTAAAGCTGTTTATCTCCCAGGTTAGTCAATAGATAAATAACCGGATGTATGATGACAGACTGATGGTGAAATAACCTAGAGCTGACTGGTCAAAGATCAGGCAAGAATAAGCGGTCAGAGCATCAAGCATCGAGCACTCACTACGCTGAAAGTCTCACACGGAATAGCTTGTATAAATAAAGATTATTATAAAAAGATAAGAACAGAAGAACACTGCAGCATGCTTACTGGCCCATGCAAGGCAGGTCATTATCAAAACCACCCTCTCCCACTCCCAAAACCACCCACTTCCACCCTCAATTATTATTATATTATATTAAAATTATTATTCTTACTACTACTACAATGTAAATCAGTCTTTGATGCAAACAAAATATAATCTTTAAAACACAAAGAAGAAAAAGATAAGAGATGACATGACCACAACTTACACGATACTTTGGGGTTTTAATAGAAAGAAAAACATATACGCTTAGACAGACAAGATCGCTGAGAAACAATTGGAAGCTAAAATCCTTAAACATTAAATATTTATGAAAAAAACTTCTTTATGAATAATGGAAATGAGGGGAAACCCGTTAGTGGAGGCAATATGAGGGGAAACCCGTTAGTGGAGGCAATATGAGGGGAAACCCGTTAGTGGAGGCAATATGAGGGGAAACCCGTTAGTGGAGGCAATATGAGGGGAAACCCGTTAGTGGAGGCAATATGAGGGGAAACCCGTTAGTGGAGGCAATATGAGGGGAAACCCGTTAGTGGAGGCAATATGAGGGGAAACCCGTTAGTGGAGGCAATATGAGGGGAAACCCGTTAGTGGAGGCAATATGAGGGGAAACCCGTTAGTGGAGGCAATATGAGGGGAAACCCGTTAGTGGAGGCAATATGAGGGAAACCCGTTAGTGGAGGCAATATGAGGGAAACCCGTTAGTGGAGCAATATGAGGGGAAACCCGTTAGTGGAGGCAATATGAGGGGAAAACCGTTAGTGGAGGCAATATGAGGGGAAACCCGTTAGTGGAGGCAATATGAGGGGAAACCCGTTAGTGGAGGCAGTGTGACGGGGAAACACAATAGTGGAGGCAGTGTGACGGGGAAACACAATAGTGGAGGCAGTGTGACGGGGAAACACAATAGTGGAGGCAGTGTGACGGGGAAACACAATAGTGGAGGCAGTGTGACGGGGACACACAATAGTGGAGGCAGTGTGACGGGGAAACACAATAGTGGAGGCAGTGTGACGGGGAAACACAATAGTGGAGGCAGTGTGACGGGGAAACACAATAGTGGAGGCAGTGCGACGGGGAAACACAATAGTGGAGGAGTGTGACGGGGAAACACAATAGTGGAGGGAGTGTGACGAGAAAACATAATAGTGGAGGCAGTGTGACGGGGAAACACAATAGTGGAGGCAGTGTGACGGGGAAACACAATAGTGGAGGCAGTGTGACGGGAAACACAATAGTGGAGGCAGTGTGACGGGGAAACACAATAGTGGAGGCAGTGTGACGGGGAAACACAATAGTGGAGGCAGTGTGACGGGGAAACACAATAGTGGAGGCAGTGTGACGAGGAAACACAATAGTGGAGGCAGTGTGACGAGGAAACATAATAGTGGAGGCAGTGTGACGAAGAAACACACTAGTGGAGGCAGTGTGACGGGAAACACATTAGTGGAGGCAGTGTGACGGGGAAACATATTAGTGGAGGCAGTGTGACGGGGAACACAATAGTGGAGGCAGTGTGACGGGGAAACACAATAGTGGAGGCAGTGTGACGGGGAAACACAATAGTGGAGGCAGTGTGACGGGGAAACACAATAGTGGAGGCAGTGTGACGGGGAAATACAATAGTGGAGGCAGTGTGACGGGGAAACACAATAGTGGAGGCAGTGTGACGGGGTAACACAATAGTGGAGGCAGTGTGACGGGGAAACACAATAGTGGAGGCAGTGTGACGGGGAAACACAATAGTGGAGGCAGTGTGACGGGGAAACACAATAGTGGAGGCAGTGTGACGGGGAAACACAATAGTGGAGGCAGTGTGACGGGGAAACACAATAGTGGAGGCAGTGTGACGGGGAAACACAATAGTAGAGGCAGTGTGACGGGGAAACACAATAGTGGAGGCAGTGTGACGGGGAAAACATACTAGTGGAGGCAGTGTGACGGGAACACACTACTGGAGGCATTGCGCGGTTTATACAGGAAGCAGAGTGAAGGAGGAAATACACTAGTTGAAACATTACGAAGTGGAACACTGTGGTGTAGGAAGCCGTGTGAGTGGAGTGAAAGAGGGGAACACAGTGGTGTAGGAAGCCGTGTGAATGGAGTGAAAGAGGGGAACACAGTGGTGTAGGAAGCCGTGCAAGTCGAGTGAAAGAGGGGAACAAAGTGGTGTAGGAAGCCATGTGAGTGGCGTGAAAGAGGGGAACACAGTGGTGTAGGAAGCCGTGAGAGTCGAGTGAAAGAGGGGAACAGTGGTGTAGGAAGCCGTGTGAGTGGCGTGAAAGAGGGGAACACAGTGGTGTTGGAAGCCGTATGAGTGAAGTGAAAGAGGGGAACACAGTCGATGTTAGAAGCCGTGTGAGTGGAGTGAAAGAGGGGAACACAGAATGGAGGTAGTGTGACTAGAGTGAACTCGGAGAATACAGTAGTGGAGGCGCACCTCATACATGAATGCAGATGTAAACACAACACAATCCTCGGTGTTGGGAAGCATTACACTAGACTAGACGGTCAATGGCTGAGTGAGAACCCAGGGATACTAGCTCGTTCCACACACACACACACACACACACACACACACACACACACACACACACACACACACACACACACACACACACAAAGATTCCAAGTGGAATCCAGTACGACAGGAAATTGAGTGAACAGACAACCCCTGAGATGGAGAGCCACGCCAGAAATGGCAGGAGGTAACAACAATGATGGCAGAGAATAGGGAGGCAAGCAGAATAACCAAGAATGAATATGCAAAGATAAGAAAAGCCGAACGTTAGTTTGCGAATGACATAGCAGCAAATGCCCAGTCAGAGCCGAAACTACTATACAGTCTCTTAAAAAAATGACTAATTAAATATTCACTGAGGAAACAGGGATGGTGCCAGAATATAGTTATTTGGTCTAATAAGTATATATTCGATAGAATTCATGTAACATATGAAGTAATGAAACTACTGAAAGAGTTACATATGAAATAAATAAAGCCTGGCGGCATATCACCATGAATTCTGAATAGAGTAGTGGAAGAACTGTGTGTGTGAGCCTATAGCAATGATCGGTAACATGTACCTGGAGACGGGAAAAGTATAGGACAGCTGGAAAATTACAAACATGAGCTCAATATAAATGCAGTGGGACAGAGAAGAGGCACTGAATAATAGGCCAATATCACAGTGTAATGGAAAAGATAATAAGGAAAATAGTGGTTGAGCATCTAGGATGAAGGGACTTTTTTAGAGAAAGCCAGCAAGGATTTGGAAGTGTTGCCTCACTAACCTACTGGAGTTCTACGAAAAAAATAACGGAAATCAAGCAAGAAAGACAAGGATGGGTTGATTGCATATTTTTGGACTGCAAGAAGGTATTTGACATAGTTCGCCAGAAAAGACTGATTCAGAAATCAGAGAACGCAGATATACTAATTAAAATCCTGCAATAACAGGGTGATGGTAAGGATGTTTCTAGATGGGAAACTGTAACAAGTGGGTTCCCCAAGCATCAGTTCCAGGATCTTAATTTTTCTAAATATTCTTTGATGACCTGCCAGGTTAGACTGACTCATATATTTCATTGTTTTCTGATGTCGTGAAACTAATAAGAAGAATACTAGTTGAAGAGGATAGAGACCACGACAAACAGCAAGAATGGTCAAGCAAGTGCTTACATGAGTTTAACAATAGTCATAAAAATTGTAGAGAGAGTAACGACCAGACACGGAGTACAGCTTGAGAGGCGAGAAACAACATATATCACTCAAGGAGAAAGATCTGGGATGAACATTACACCTAACATATCGCCTGAGGTGCAAATATATCGAATAACATTTGTAGCATATGCGAGTATAGCTAATCTCGGAAACGGTTTCAGAAACCTCGATTAAGAATAATTAAGGACACTATACGACATCATATGTTAGGCCTATCTTGAAAAATACAGAACCAGCATGGAACGCTTCCCTGATAAAACATGTACGAAAATTAGAAAAGGTCCTAAGGTTTACAACAAGACTAGTTCCCAGAGCAGATGGGATTGAGTTATGAAGAGACAAAGAAGCTGAACCTGACGAATTCACTAGAAAGAAGGATTAGGTAGAGAGATGATTATAACATACAAAATACTCAGAGACTTGGACTGAGCAGACAGGGACAGTTTTTTTATATTAACGTCACAAGCGTTAGGGGTCATACATAGAGACTAAGGACACAGATAAGATATATTAACGTCACAAGCGTTAGGGGTCATACATAGAGATTAAAGGACACTGATATGATACAAGGATGTCAGGAAATACTTTTTTAGTCACGGCATAGTTCAAGAGGTTTGTGGTTTACGAGGCGAAGCCAGGAGAAGAGATTCAACCTTAGCAAATACAACTCGGTGAGCAGACAAGCCCGCATACATTATCTCACACACACACACACACACACACACACACACACACACACACACACACACACACACACATACACACGCACGCACACACACACGCACACACGAGTACAAGCTAGGCGGACAAAGGCTACAAACCTCGGCAAAGGAGAAAGACCTTGGAGTGAGTATAACGCCAAGCACGTCTACGGAGGCACACATCAACCAGATAACTGCGGCAGCATATGGGCGACTGGCAAACCTAAGATTAGCGTTCCGTTACCTTAACAAGGAATCGTTCAAGACACTGTACACCGTGTACGTCAGGCCCTTACTAGAATATGCAGCACCAGTCTGGAACCCACACCTGGTCAAGCACGTAAAGAAACTAGAGAAAGTGCAAAGGTTTGCGACAAGGTTAGTTCCACAACTCAGGGGTCTGTCTTATGAAGAAAGATTGAGGGAAATAGGACTAACAACACTGGAGGAAAGAAGGGTCAGAGGAGACATGATAACGACATACAAAATACTGCGGGGAATTGACAAGGTAGATAGTGACAGGATGTTTCAGAGAGGGAACACAGAAACAAGGGGACACAACTGGAAGCTGAAGACTCAGATGAGTCAAAGGGATGTCAGGAAGCATTTCTTCAGCCACAGAGTAGTCAGGAATTGGAATAGTCTAGAGAAAAATATAGTGGAGGCAGGAACCATACATAGTTTTAAGACAAGGTATGATAAAGCTCATGGAGCAGGGAGAGCAGAGACCCAGTAGCAGACAGCGAAGAGGCGGGGCCAGGAGCTGAGTCTCGACCCCTGCAACCACAATTAGGTGAGTACAATTAGGTGAGTACACACACACATACCTGACAGGGAGGCAACAACGAGTCATGGTACGTGATGAGGTATCACAGTGGGCGCTTGTGACGAGTGGGGTCCCACAAGGGTCAGTCCTAGGACCGGTGCTATTTTTGGTATATGTGAATGACATGACGGAAGGGATAGACTCAGAAGTGTCCCTGTTTGCAGATGATGTGAAGTTAATGAGGAGAATTAAATCAGATGAGGATCAGGCAGGACTACAAAGAGATCTGGACAGGCTGGGCGCGTGGTCCAGCAACTGGCTACTCGAATTTTATCCCGCCAAATGCAAAGTCATGAAGATCGGGGAAGGGCAAAGAAGACCGGAGACAAAGTATATACTAAGTGGCCAAAGACTGCAAACCTCACTCAATGAGAAAGATCTTGGGGTGAGTATAATACCGAGCACGTCTCCGGAAGCATATATGAACCAGGTAACTGCTGCAGCATATGGGCGCCTGGCAAATCTGAGAATAGTGTTCCGATACCTCAGTAAGGAATCGTTCAAGACTCTGTACACCGTGTACGTAAGACCCAAACTGGAGTATGCAGCACCAGTTTGGAACCCACACCTGGTCAAGCACGTCAACAAATTAGAAAAAGTGCAAAGGTTTTCAACAAAGCTAGTCCCAGAGCTACGGGGAATGTCCTACGAAGAAAGGTTAAGGGAAATCGGCCTGACGACACTGGAGGACAGGAGGGTTAGGGGAGACATGATAACGACATACAAAATACTGCGAAGAATAGACAAGGTGGACAGAGACAGGATGTTCCAGAGAGGGGACACAGACACAAGGGGTCACAATTGGAAGTTCAAGACTCTGATGAGTCAAAGGGATGTTAGGAAGTATTTCTTCAGTCATAGAGTTGTCAGGAAGTGTAATAGTCTGGCAAGTGAGGTAGTGGAGGCAGGAACCATACATAGCTTTAATATGAGGTATGATAAAACTCACGTAGCAGGGAGAGAGAGGACCTAGTAGCGATCAGTGAAGAGGCGGGGCCAGGAGCTGAGTCTCGACCTTTGCAACCACAAATAGGTGAGTACAAATAGGCGAGTACTCTCACACACACTTCAAATACAAACACACACACCACACACACTTCAAATACACACACTTCACACACACCCCACTAATTACTCTCTCTTCCTCGCACATATTAATGTCACCAAGCTCCTCTTTTTCATTATTCTTCTTTCAGTTTTTCAAACATGGCTTCCGAGCTTTCCTTCAGTATTTAAAAATTCTTGAAATTATTTGAGCATTATCACCGGCACAGATCCAGTAAATAATTTTCTTACTTATATATTCGTTTTCGTTTCAGGGATGTGTATTTAGTATGAACCTCAACATTGCACATTTGATATTGTATGCTTGTGAGTAAACGTTGCATGTTGGTTACATAGCAAGCAATTTACCTCCTTGTAACTGGTTGTGCAAGGCCTCTCCCTGACTGGTTGTGCAAGGCCTCTCCCTGACTGGTTGTGCAAGGCCTCTCCCTGACTGGTTGTGCAAGGCCTCTCCCTGACTGGTTGTGCAAGGCCTCTCCCTGACTGGTTGTGCAAGGCCTCTCCTGACTGGTTGTGCAAGGCCTCTCCCTGACTGGTTGTGCAAGGCCTCTCCCTGACTGGTTGTGCAAGGCCTCTCCCTGACTGGTTGTGCAAGGCCTCTCCCTGACTGGTTGTGCAAGGCCTCTCCCTGACTGGTTGTGCAAGGCCTCTCCCTGACTGGTTGTGCAAGGCCTCTCCCTGACTGGTTGTGCAAGGCCTCTCCCTGACTGGTTGTGCAAGGCCTCTCCCTGACTGGTTGTGCAAGGCCTCTCCCTGACTGGTTGTGCAAGGCCTCTCCCTGACTGGTTGTGCAAGGCCTCTCCCTGACTGGTTGTGCAAGGCCTCTCTCCCTGACTATAGTTTACGAAGGTTGGTTGTGACGTTGTAGTATTAGTTATCCCTGTATAACACTTATATCTTTCATTCTAAATAACTTGGGTTAAATTTTCACTTATAACTGATTTCTCTTATTTCAATGAGATTATTTATTTCCATGTCTAATTTCAACGAAGACTTGACTTTTGCAGCACCACGTTTCCTGAGCTTCTCTTTGAGTACAGTAGTTTGTTGAACACACTGTATTTATTTATTTGTCAATTTAATTGGTAAAGGTTTCATTACTCTAAAATAATCCGAATACGTTTCCTCATAGATGTAAGTGAACTACTGGGCATAACAGATGTTTTAGGCAGCTTAGTGCTGCTTTCTCAAACCAATTTCTTTTTCTCCTGGACTTACGGCCGTGAGTGTTTGTAGTTTTAATTACATGTATATGTTTTCCGTTTATTGTCTAATAATGATTTACTCGTTATTGTATTACTGTAATGGTTTTATTTATGTACGACTTCAGACCCCTTGTCATTAAGTCATAATGAGGTAATGACAATTGGGATTAGTTGTAAATGTTTTGCGACACTTGACAATCAATATTAAATTTTTTATTTTTCTCACTCAGCTCCAATGCAATTGTTTAATGTAAATATACTGATGATTATTGAAATGTACTGATAATATTGCTGTGATATACTTCATATAAAAGGTCACTTGCGTATTTTCTTTATTGCAGAATCAATTTCACGAAAAAATTCACTGGTTGCGCATGTATTTGCAAATCGAGTCACTGCGAGTGATTTCACTAATTATTTTTTTTATTATTTCCCGTGTATTTTCTAGCACTTCACTAATTGGTTATCTAACTGCTGCTTGATTTGTTTATATTCCTAACACTAATAACACCGTGCTACTGTTTTTGCTTTTGTATTTACTTTTCTAGTTATAAAACACACTATTTCTTTGTGTAGCAACACACGGAGTTTCTCGCTAGTCCGTGTTGAGTAACAGCTCCGGTTCAACAAAGTTTGGCACTCTTGAATTGGATTTCTCTCCCGAAATAATGATTTCTCTCCTGAATTAATGAAAATAAGATACCCGATATACTAAACAAATTTCCTAGATTTACGTGTAACATAAGCGAACTGTAGATCCAGTTGTACTCCTGTAAAGCATTATGGGGCCTAGTTCCTAGGCCTCTTGTGTATTCATATGCTCTTTCACTACCGTCCACAAGATGGATATGGAATCCACAAAAAACCGCCCACTTCGGTAGCAAAATCTAAATCACTCTTTTCACTGAAAGTACAATGACTATTTCTTTTTTGATTACCAATTAGGCTATTTTTGTGAGAGAACGATCACTGTGTTCCATACCACTTACACACGATCAACTGTTAGTATTTAGCTGTAAACAGTATGTTACAGGCAGTGCGCCGCCAATTCCCGTGGTTGAAGACATGGAAGATGACCTTTAATGTTGACAGATGCAAAGTAATATGTTGACATCCCTTCCCCCCTCCTAATAAAAAAAAGGACATTCATTCAAGAGATGTTTTGCCCTAAATGCGCAGACATATTTCAAATTACTCTCCAAAGTAAAACATCCCCAGTCCTTGAAAGTGTAGTCATATACATATATATGTCGTGTCGAATAGGCAAAACTTGCGATTTTGGCTTAAATAGCAATGCTCTTCTTGCCGAATAAGACAAGCGAAAATTTGTGTATGCAATAATTTCGCAAAAATCATTCTGAACCTAACGAAAAAAAAATATATTTCATTGTGTTTCTTTATTATTAAATTACTGTAAACTTGTATGAAATATATTTAGTTGGATTACTCTAAATTAAATTGCGCTTGTTATAATAAGGTTAGGTAAGTTTCCTAAGGTTCTTTTGGTACAAAATCATTAATTTTTATATTAACATAAATATAAAAATATATCTTTAAATGCATAAGAGAAAATTTTAGAAAGGACTTAATTTTAAATGAGTTCTTGCTAATTGACCATTTTTGCCTATTCGGCACGACATATATATATATATATATATATATATATATATATATATATATATATATATATATATATATATATGGTACAAAATTAACTTGCCAGGAAAATAAAAATTATGTGAAGCAGTTAGTAGATTATGCGAGGATTATATTCTGAAAATCAATGTGTTTTGGTGGCTGCGGCATCCGACAACAGTTTTTCACAAATCCCATAATGCCAGCCCCTGTACCTCGGTGCACGCAAAAGGCATATTAGTAATGCCTCACTATCCTCAAGAGCAAAATAAAACTGGTGCTAAACTTTATTAAAATACCTATAAGGTAAAACTCAACCATCCCAAAAGATCCAGGAGCTGAAGACCAACATCTTCAAGAAACACCGGAGATTTAGCTCAACATACTAAAATAAATACAGGAACTTTAAGTTATTACCCTAAAAGAAAATCACTTGTCTGACTGAAAACAGTTTTGCCGTAATTTTTCCGTTATAAAGGGAGTATATATCCTCTGAAGAAGGAAGTGGAACGAGAGTTACTCGGAGGAACAGTGTTCATCATCTCTGTGAGGCAGGAGACACTAATATCTTTCATCCAAGACTACAGTTTTCCCAACTAACCAAGTGCCAGTAATTACCTGCAGACTCTCATTACTATACACTGTATTTATAAAGACTAAAGACTAGGCTAACTTTAGTGTGTCCTAAGTAATTCATTAGCAATAACAAATGTTATAACTATAAAAACAAAAGGAAAAAAAAAGTCTTCAATTCAGAGATATATATCGCTCGCTATTTATCATCTGTTTGCCGGGTCACCAACTGGGAAAGACCCGGACCGGGTCAACATCGGCGAACCACAGCACTATCGTCGGCGGACCTGCGAGTGACCGGCTGAAAGGCAGAATAATTTTCAGTGCCTGACTCTTGAACAACAGTTGGCTATGTTTACAGCCGAAATGTTTCCCCTGCACAACAGTTTAATTTAATCGAATACAGAAGAATACAAATCTGGAGACACAAGTATTTGACGTGATAAGTCTTTGACCCTCGGTAAAAAGGGAGGTCAGTCCCTCGAGTCCACCTACTACGGGTGGCGGACTGATCACTCCAAAATTAATTCTGCTGTCTCCAGTCTTGTATTTTCCTGTATTCGACTAAAGAAGCCTGTTATGCAGGAAAAAATGTTTGGAGGTACAGGAACCCAAGAGCGGCGCATGTCTTTTCCATCAACTTAGCGGTATTTCATACCATTAGTAATGGAATAATCCCTGATAACAGATACCGATAAATGGGTTTAAAAAAAAAAACGCGAGCAAGCACCGACACCGTAGAACATAATACTGGAAACTACAAAATTTCGAAAACATTGGCCTACATGATACTCAACCAGGCAGAGTACAGCCTGACACAGGAGACACATGATCTCATAGTCTACCTGTCATCTTATCAATACTGCATTCTTCAGGTCACCATCCATCACAACCCCTAGCTCCGCCTACGTATACTGTCATTTTAACCTCTGTGTTAGACGTAATCAAGGTCCCAGGACCGAAATGTTGTTTAATAAATATGTCCTAGTGTGTGCTCACGCATGTTTTTACACCATCAGTAATAGAGGTCTCTCGCGATTTGATTTCGTAGTCTAGAATACCTGTAAATTCGGAGCTTAAGCCTTAGAGATTAGCTCTCACAACTGCGATTATAATTATTCTTTAAATTTCTACCTGTGGGATGAATGTTCACTGGCCACTCATCTGGCTTTGTACTTAAAAAAAAAATAACCTATGCAACCGCTCATAAACGAGACACACATGACAGCCTGAAGTAAATCATCGAACAGTTAAATGAAGTCGTGAAAGATGGTAGGCCAGTGACATCAGTCTAGCTAGGCATAACTGGGTACAAAATCCCTCAGTAAATCTCTTACAGTCGTCTATTATATCCATGCGGAACTCTTAAGAATATTAAGTGACCTCTTATTAATATACTAAACAAGCTTAGTGTACAAGTTATGAAAGCGACATTAATTAAGAGCTGTAAATACAGGATTAGAGAAATGAAGGACTTCCCTGGGTACAGATTCAGTTAATATTTTGTCCATCTCTGTTAGTTATCCTCTTTTGTGTTCTATTAAGGATAGCATTTTGTGTTAGTTGTTACATTACATAGTTAACAGTGTATGCATGAGGCAAAAGATACTAGTTTGTTGCATATAAACCAAATTACTTCCTTGTAATTCTTAGACTGAATAATATATTGTACATTTGCTTATCAGATGCGTGTGCTCATAGGAATAATAAATGATATTTTATTAATATACTGAAACATGATTGTATACAAATTACAAAGGCGACGTTAATTAAGGGTTGTGCGTACAGTGTTAGAGTCGACCACAATTATTTAACGACACCTGCACAGATTCCTGGACGTCGCGACAGAACCACGCACACACACACACACACACACACACACACACACACACACACGACCCCAGAATGTGCACAGCTGCACTAGAGTATTAAAGTTCGATATAATAATACCTCTTAAACATAGGAGGATTGCGATCGCTTCATTACTTTGGGTTATTTATACCAGACTTACGATATAAAGACGTTCAAGAGTGGGTTATCAAGACAGCTGGGCACCACGAAATGGTCTACAGTGTAAGTGCATCAGACATCATCAATTGTTAATTATATTTACCTAAGGAATATTATTTACATTGTTAGAAAATTAGTTCTCTGATTCACTTGTCAAGTCTTGAAACATACACTCGTTCAAATATATATATATATATATATATATATATATATATATATATATATATATATATATATATATATATATATATATATATATATATATATATATATATATATATATATATCAGGAAGAAATCCAAATATTCTTCCTTGAAGCCTTTTTTTCCACTTCTCCGAGGCTATGGGTCCCACAATTTGTACCAGAGGTGGACCCCATCCTATATATATATATATATATATATATATATATATATATATATATATATATACATTATATATAAGCTGCTTGGCACAGTTCTCTCACCCCTGGTTAAAATTCATGTGTTCATTGTTTTTAATCCTCTTCATCCTATGCTTTTGTTGTTTCCTTATTTATGCTTTGAATTACATATTTTTTTCCTCCTTTGTCGTTCGCTCTTTTTTTTTCTCTCTCCTTTCTGTGGCTGCTGTTTTGGGAAATGATGGGAAGAATATGTTGGTGTACGTGTTAGTGGTAGTGAAAGGGATGGAAGGGAGGAGAGGGAAGGGAAGTGGGAGAAAGAATTGGATGTGGAGTGAAATTAAAGACAGGCGAACATAGACGGATAAAAAAAAAGAAATGGGAGAGGTGAAGTATAGGAAGGGGAAATTGAAGAAAGCAAATGAATGAGATGGGAAAGTTAGAGGGGAAAAGAGGGGAGAGAGAGAGAGTGAGAGAGTCTGGAACATGTCCGTACAGCATGTTATCATTGAAATAAAGTCAGTTGATTAAATGAAATTGCTGGCCCACAGATGGCCTCAAATTCATCCAGTTCCATATTGGTATTCTTCATAACAATAAAAATTCTCAAATAAGCTGATGTAGGTAACAGGACTTAGTTTGTAAATAAAGTTAGGAACCTTAACCTATCCCTGTGTACTGATAGAGAGAGAGAGAGAGAGAGAGAGAGAGAGAGAGAGAGAGAGAGAGAGAGAGAGAGAGAGAGATAAAGTGAAAGGAGAGAGGGTAGAGAAGGGAGGAGAGCCGTAGGTAAAATGAATGAAAATAAAAAAATAAAAGCTAAATGACAAATAAAAAAGGGAAGAGAAAGAGGGGAGAAGAGAGGGAGAAAGAGGGGAGAAGATAGGGAAAGATGAGCAGGGAGAAGAGAGAGAGTAGAGGAGAGTCAATGTTGTCGAAAGAGGAAAGTGATGAAAGCGGTTTGAGTGGAGAAAACAAACATGGATGGGAGGCAAGTAGAAGGCAGTATTTTTACCTCAGTAAAACTGCCAGAGAAGTGAAGGTGGGCAGCAAGGCGGTGTGGGTAGCACAAACTGCATAATCATTGCCCAGGTCAGCAGAGAGAGAGAGTGTGAGTGTGTGAGTGAGTGTGTGTGTGTCTGTGTGTGTGTCTGTGTGTGTGTGTGTGTGTGTGTGTGTGTGTGTGTCTGTGTGTGTGTGTCTGTGTGTGTGTGTCTGTGTGTGTGTGTCTGTGTGTGTGTGTCTGTGTCTGTGTGTGTGTGTCTGTGTGTGTGTGTTACTCTGCCCTGGTTTCGAGAGCTTTATCGAACCTCTTCTTAAAGCTATGTATGGATCTTGCCTCTACCATTTCACTGTCCAGGTCGTATCACTTCCTGACTAAGGCTGAGGAAATACTTCCTAACGTCCCTCTGACTCAATTGAGTCTTCATCTTCCAGTTGTTCCTGTTTCTTCTCAGACAATTTGTCTCTCTTCGCTCTAGTATAACTAATAAAAATTGGGAAGAATTTTAGCTATGTCTGACACGTTCTCGATCATCTCACCCGCATCATAATGGGACGGGTGCAATATCTGACGTGACAGTGAAGTGACATCTCAACTTTAAAAGCCTTCTGCTGTTCTATTTTTACAGTTCCTTGATAATGTGAGAAATCACGAAATAGCTTGGAAGTTCACTATTTTTTTTATATTGGCTGTTCTGCATATTGTGATATCACCTATTTACTGTGATCTTATTACACCCACATCCACATATATATGTCGTGCCGAATACGTAAGTCTTGTGATTTTGGCTTAAATAGCAACGCACTTCTTGCCGAATAGTGAAAGATAAAATTTGTGTATGCAATAATTTAGCAAAAAATAATTGTGAACCTAACGAAAATAATATATTTCATTGTGTTCGTTTATTAAATTAATATAAAATTATCTAGAATATATTAAGTTGGATTAGGCTAAATTAAATTGCGCTAGTTATAATAATAGGTAAGTTTTCTAAGGTTCTTTTTGGTACAAAATTAATAATTTTTACGTTAGCATAAATGGAAAAAAAAATATCTTTAAAAGTATAAGAGAAAATTTTAGAAAGGACTTAATTATAAATGAGTTGCTAATTGACCAATTTTACCTATTCGGCACGACATATATATTATTCAGTCTTTCTTTCTCTCTCTCTCACACAACAATAGCCAGGAGCTATGAATCGACCCCTGCAACAACAACTAGGTGAGTACACACACACACACACAAGCACACAAACACAAGGACATAAACACACATGCACACACACACAGTAGCGACCAGTGAAGAGGCAGGTAAAAGAGCTGTGAATCGACCCCTGCAACCACAATTAGGTGTGCACACATACCGAATAAACCAAGTCAGGATTTTAGGAATAAAAAGCACCGGTAACTTTACTAAAAAGCAGACCGAAAATTTTAATATGGCATGGAAGGGCCGGAAGCTCATCCGAGAGGGCCTCGAACCCATCGGCAGTGAAGATGCAGCGTGGAACCCGTGCCATACCCTACCCTTCACGCCAGTAAACAAGCGCTCAGTGATAACAGCCTCACATCTACCGACCCACCTCGGTGGAGAAAAGAAAGGGAGGTCGGAAATCTGCCACAAAGCATACCTCCTTCGGCTGCCACTTCCCAGAACCGACAGGCAGCTTCCGGAGATACACCCATCATCTGCAGGACATCCCGTCCACTTCTCGGACATCCGGGAAGGGAGCAGGGCACCTTCAGACAATTCAGATTCCACGGCAAACCACAGCACTCCCGAGGGACCCCACGGAGTGGGATGGACCCCAGCACGCTTCCACCATCCCTAGACACCGCAATGACAGAGAACCACAATGGGACGGGAAAAAGGGGAGGGGGTTGGGAAGGGGGAGGAAAAGGAAAAAAAAGGGGAAATGTGGAGGATGGGATAGGGAACGGAGGATTGGGGGGAGGTGTAATTAGGTTCGGTCTGAGGAAGAAGACCAAAAGGTCAAATTCCTCAGACCAAGAGCCTCTTCACCACTACAAGGAGCCCCCCTTGAAGAGGATACATTCACGATGCGTTATGTATCTGTAGATTTACAACGATGTATCTCCGTATATACTAAAAGATTCGTATTTCTCTACCTACCTGGAGGCTACCTGGAGGGTATTCCGGAGATCAACGTCCCCGCAGCCCGGTCAATGACAAGGCCTCCCGGTAGATCAGGGCCTGATTAACGAGGCTGTTACTGCTGGCCGCACGTAGTCCAACGTACGAACCACAACCCGGATGATCCGGGCTGTGGTATAGACAGTTTAATTCCCATTTCAGTGATAAAAGAATCCTTGACTGGTGGTGTAAAGATGACATGCAGCCTTTGTAACCTTTGAGTAGCCCACAGCCCTTAACCTAATAATCTAATTAACAAGGAAAGATAGTTTTAATCCTTTAAATAGTAAATAATGTAAAATGTGTATAAACACTAGCTATATACTTCAGTGCATACAAATCTGCATGTTAAGGCTGTGTGTACTGGTGTTGATGAGGCGTGTGTTTGTGGAAGAGAAGAAGTGGCAGTATCACCAGTGGTATCAGTCATGGTGTCAAATGATTTTATCCAAGTGCTAATGACAAGTTAATAATGCCTTCAACAATGTTCTTCATATCATTATGGTGTTCGTAAAGAACTAATAAAATTATTTAGTATTCGTACTCATATATATTCACCAGTGATCGAAAAGTGAATGTAAGAAATTCATAACACAACGTATCATCTATCATGGAAAAGTCAGTTTCATTTCAAATAGATAATATTGTTTCCCCAAAGAAAGAGAGAAACCACATCCACCATCACTCATTCAGTCACTGTCTTTCCAGCTCAGAAGACCAACTCCTTCAAAGAGTAGGAACTATACCTCCCACCTACAGGACTCAAATCCGGCTAAAAATTTCCCCGATTAGCCGGCGTTGCTTCTACTCAGTGATATTTAGCTCATTCATACAAGCTTGCTGGACGTCCAGTCTACTAGCGCACACAATCTTCTTTAACCCGCCTCTCCAACTTTTCCTGGAAGGCCTCAGGCTCTCTTGCAATTACCCAAGATGTATTCACTCTCCTAGTAATCGCATTTTCTCCTTTCTGACTATCCAGACCACCTCCACAACCCCACAAACAGGAGGAGCATTTTCTGTTTATGTCATGGAAACCAATTCAGCTAATCAAATTGGCAATTTAAAATTCACATAGCTCAGAGTGAAATCCAGCTTTCGTTTAAAAAAATCCACCAACACTGAAACTTTGAAGCGTATCAGAAAATAAACATTTTATTCCAGCGATTCCAAGTTTTTAAACAATATCAAGAAATGTTCTAATTTGCACGTAAACAATCTAACCTTATGGGGGTATCACCATTTTTTATGAAATTAATCAACCAATAAAATGGCAAATTCTTTAGATAATGAACTGAAATAAATATCACTATATATTTAATAAAAATAGTAGATTAGAACTTGTATCGCCCAGTAACAACACGATCCTCGATCTCTGGAAAAGACATCAGGCAGAAATTTGAAGGCGATCAAGAGAAACATTCTCCAGTTATCGCACCGGTTCCAACAATTCCAAGCCATATAAAATAATTTAGTCCACTAAGAAATTTGCCCGTACACAAAGTAAGCTAATGAGCTCTATTCTATCCGTAAGCTGCATCAGCCATTAAATACTCAAGCTATTCTGTATAGTAAGACCAAAGTATATTTAACATAATTTAACATGAATGCACTCTAAATTTCAGTATTTTACGTCTTCTACCACTACTACTTCGAATACCAGCATTACCTCTACCACTACGTCTACACTTATTTCTTCCTTTCTTTGTCTCGTCCCTGTCCCCCTCTCCAATATATACTGGCTCCCACACCTTGTGTTAGTGTGACTTGTAAAAGGTCTAAATCGGACCTAAACATCGTTATAAACTTCTTTCTCCTATGTGTGGGTTATTTGTGTATTGTTCCAGTCACGGTATTGAACCTTTTTCTTTCTAATGTGGAAGAGTGATCGTCAGTTTGAGTGAGAGATGAATGATTTAAAATAATGTTTTAGGTTTTCTTTGTCAAGTGGCAGCGTACGTCGAGGATGTAAGAGAGAGAGAAGTGCCACAGTAGAAGAGGTAGAAAGAGAGGAACAACGAAACATGGGATAGGATAGGGAAAGACGTTGCCTACTTAAAAAACGAATATGTACAAGAACACAAACTACATCACCTTTATCAAATTTGTGTCTTTGAGGACAGCTAGCAGCTTCCACTGAGCTATCAACTCTATTCTAAATCCTATTCACTGGCTTATCTTGTTGCTGAGTACTCTTGTTTACAAACTCATCTTAATGACTCAGCAGAAACCCTGTTGCTTCTGGATAAGACAGTTTTCAAAATGCAGACAAAAAAGTGTAATTTATTGGCAACATCTTTCAAATTTCTTGGTTTGTTCGTCGTTCCCGATGACATTGGGACAGGCCTGGAAAAGCGGAAAGTAATTGTGGAAACGCCTACAGTAATGCCAGCATGGAAGACTGTAGGAGAGGAGGCAATCTGTCACTCGCAGAATTATATACAGAAAACAGTGGAAGATGAGGGAGGTAATTAGTCCCTCAACCTAGGAGCAGGTAGGGTATATAAGCTATGATTGTAGTGGTATAAAGTAAGGGAGAGTTCATTCATGCCTTGGGTGTCAATAAATTTGGAAATATGGGTGAAGATTAAAAGTGTAACTAATGTAAAGCTAATTACTGGGATGATACTAAACTCTGGGAGTGGATTTTTATTTCACCCAAATTAATTACAGTAATTATATTGGTGGTCATAAATATATTATAATCACATTGTGGCAGTATTATCTGGTCATTATTGACACAGGTTACTATTTATTATTGATACTTGTTACTATTTATAATTGGTCCTCAGGATTAACAACAAGAGATAATCCATTCTCCATTTCTCCTGTCATTTTCCTTTCCACTCCACATTTTTCCACTCACTTCTTCATGAAAGAAAAATTCCTATAATTCTTTCCCTTTGTAGTCTCCTTTAGCTGTTTCTCTAAAACGCATGAGAGTAAAATACCTACGAGGCTTCATCTAATGTTATTTGAAAAATAATCTGAAAGCTTTGATACGAGAATCAAGTAGCGGACCTAATCTATAAACGAATTATTTTTACGCATAATAAAGAAGAAACTTTACTGTACGATTATTGAATTATTGTTTAACTAAACAATACCAGATCGAGTATTAGCGATGAAAGAGATGGTGTTGATGGTGACTGTGGATGTTTGTGGTTGTGGTGATGGTGACATCGGTTGTGATTTTGGTATTGGTATTAGTGACGGCGGTGGTAGATGTAGCAGTTGGTGGAGGTGGTGATGACGATGGTGAGGATGTTCATGGACCTGCAAGAAAGAGCGACTTTCTAGACAAGGCCTCCCAAACGAGACCTTCCGAAGTTCCCCAGAGAGAACCTCCCACAGGAGACATTAAAGACAAGACCTCACAGACATAGTATTCAAAGAGAAAGAATAAATAAAGAAATACACAAAATAAAAAATATAAATTTGGTCATATTTTATCCAATTGAAATCTCAAGTGGTAAGTTCAAATGGAAAAGGGGCCTTTGATAAAATAAAAAAGTTAATGAATCAAAGGTGGCTGTGTGTGTGTGTGTGTGTGTGTGTGTGTGTGTGTGTGTATTTACGTATGTATACGAATGAAAAGGCCGTACTAGCACGAACGCTGTGCGTGCACACGCACAAGTACACACACAGAAAAAAAAGTATTGAAAGTATCGGGCAGAGAAAGGGTACTCGTTATTGCCATAAAAACTGCCACCATGATATATAAATGAGATTTTGAGTAACATAAATGCTACGCAGGCAAACTGCAAAACAGCTTTCACATTCATTGATTCAGAAATTATTAAAAAACTGTTTACAAGTGTTTACAACACACACACACACTGTACACTGTGTAAGTTAGGCCCTTACTGGAGTATGCAGCAGCAGTTTGGAACCCACACCTAGCCAAGCACGTAAGGAAGCTAAAGAAAGTGCAAAGGTTTGCAACAAGACTAGTCCCGGAGCTAAGGGGTATGTTCTACGAGGAGAGGTTAAGGGAAATCGACCTGACGACACTGAAGGACAGGAGAGTTAGGGGGGACATGATAACGACATATAAGATACTGAGAGGAATTGACACGGTGGATAAAGACAGAATGTTCCAGAGATGGGACACAGCAACAAGGGGACACAGTTGGAAGTTGAAGACTCAGATGAATCACAGAGATGTTAGGAAGTATTTCTTCAGTCACAGAGTGGTCGGGAAGTGGAATAGTTTGGGAAGCGATGTAGTGGAGGCAGGTTCCATACATAGCTTTAAGAAGAGGTATGATAAAGCTCATGGCGCAGGGAGAGTGACCCAGTAGCGGCCAGTGAAGAGGCGGGGCCAGGAGCTATGAATCGACCCCTGCAACCACACCTAGTTGAGTACAACTAGGTGAGTACACACACATACACACACACACACACACACACACACACACAGAGGGAACACCGAAACAAGGGGGCACAATTGGAAGTTGAAGACCCAGATGAGTCAAAGGGATGTTAGGAAGCATTTCTTCAGCCATAGAGTAGTCAGGAAGTGGAATAGTCTAGCAAATGATGTAGTGGAGGCAGGAACCATACATTGCTTTAAGACGAGGTATGATAAAGCTCATGGAGCAGGGAGAGAAATGACCCAGTAGCTGACAGTGAAGAGGCGGAGCCAGGAGCTGAGTCTCGACCCCTGAAACCACAATTAGGTGAGTACAATTAGGTGAGTATACACACACACACACACACACACACACACACACACATATTTTGAAGATTGAGAAGACAAACGGAGTGGCAATTAAAGGAAGAAAAACAAACCCTGACCAAAACAGCTGCACAACAACATAAGAACAAAGATGACTGTAAAACGATCGCGTAAGATGAAAAAAACCGGAGGAGAGGTCATGAAATATGACAGGAAAATCTGCGTTGATCTGAGCAAATGATTTAGGGAAGTGTTATTAGTGGTAAGAGTAGCAACACTAGACAGAAATGAAGGGAAATTGTTCATCTGCACGCATTGAAAATGCACATAAGAGGTGAAAGAACTACTGAGTGATCTTGATACATCAAGGGAAATTAAAGTGTGATCACGGATATTGCAAGAGGGTGCAGAGGCTCTGTGGTAATCGCAATAGCTAAAATGTATATTAAAACAATGTTTACGAATCGTTCACCAGAGATTTGGAAGATAGCAAATGTTTTTCATATGAATTATAAAGAAGTAGAGAGATACGATGTTTCAAATCAAGGGACAGTATTATTGATATGCACATTGTGTAAGGCAGTGGAGAAGAGAATCAGAAGTGTGGTGGCAGACTTTTACAGAAATAGTTTCAGAAACAGCAAACACGAATTTAGAAAAGGTAAATTGTGTCTCAGAAACCTGCTGAAGTTCTTTGGCAAGGTAACAAAAGTTTAGCGAGAGAGAGAGAGAGAGAGAGAGAGAGAGAGAGAGAGAGAGAGAGAGAGAGAGAGAGAGAGAGAGAAACATTCATACAGCATAATGATATCAACGATATGACGTCAGTTAATCAAATGAAATTGCTGGCCCACAGATGGCTCCAACTTCATCCTGTTCCATATTTGTATGTCTCATAACAATATCAAGGCTTTCAAATGATGTAGGTAACAGTTCTTAGCTTGTAAATGAAGTTAGGAACCCTTAATAGAACATTGTAAAACTACAAAAAATAGATATTGTTGGATTGCATATACTTGGACTGCAAGAAGACATTTATGATTGTATCTCAAAAGTGACAAGGAGAAAATCTTGAGGATCAGCCAGGTATAACAGATAATGTTCTAGAGCTGAACAAAGAATATCTTTCAAAGAGTGGTTTGAGGAATTCGATTAGGCAAGTGTAACAAGTTCAGTTCTACAAGGAAAGTATCGGGATTAGTACCCTTCCTGGTTACTATATGTGAGTGATAATCCAGAAGAGATAGTCAAATACATCGCTGTTTGTTAATGTAAAAATAAGGCGGTGAATAAAAATTGATAAGAAAAGACTACAATGAACCGCTACAAGCTGCAGGACTGATCACTTGATGTTGGAATTCAATTCCGGCAAATGAAAGGATGTGTAAATTCTTGATAGTGGGAGATCATAAGCTGATGCAGACTCTTAGTGGCACAAGCTGCAAGCATTAATAATGAAGAATGATCTAGAGGTGATCATAGTACAGACCTTCCTACTGGCTACTGTATTATCGTTGGGTGTCAGAAACAAATAAACAAGGTGTCTGTAACAAGGTGTCTGTAACAAGGTGTCTGTAACAAGGTGTCTGTAACAAGGTGTCTGTAACAAGGTGTCTGTAACAAGGTGTCTGTAACAAGGTGTCTGTAACAAGGTGTCTGTAACAAGGTGTCTGTAACAAGGTGTCTGTAACAAGGTCCAGCAGTTGTGTGTAGCCCATCAGGTATGTTTGTATCTAGAATTTCATTAGGGAGCTAGACTAAGATTTGTTGTTAAAAGTAGTTCCAACGGCAAGGTTGGGACTGCTGGCAGACTTCACGTTACAGTAAATTTTGATGGGGATTGCCTAGGTAAGGGTAACGTTCATCATCAAAATTGCTAATCCTAGGCTCTATACCTATTTGCAAAACTTGTAGTAATGCCTCTTACGGGATCTTAAATTAATGGATGTTTTATAGGTTAAGTCTGAGTTCTCGATGTCGATGAAAAAAGATTTTAATAAAGAGTATTTTTAAATACCGTGTCGTCTCTCGCCTCTCAGATGAAGGGCGAGAGGTGCTACCGAAACGCATATATATATTTGGTGCGGTGTTTGTAGTGTTTACTCGTCACCGAAAGCGCAAGAGAAGTCCATGAGTCCAACTTTGTTCTCAAGCCGCCTGACTATTCAGAACCTGAGGTCAAAATCTCTCTATATCCGGTTATGTTATGGAGACAGAAAAGAACTTGTTGATCATATAATACGAAATGTGAAAGGTCCCAGATTATTTAGAATATATGACCAGAAGGTAAATTGGCGGATAGATTAAAAATGTTTTCATTGTGCTAATATTTAAATAGGGGGGGGGGGAAGAAATTAAACGCAAGTTTCAATAATAAATGTTGCTGAAAAAATTACTGGAAAATCTCAGAAGAGTACAGTAGATAAAACATTTAGAGTAAAACCCTTCTAACTAGTAAACAATTTTGTTTTCAATCTGCTAGTTCCTTAATTAATATGAATATTTTACCATTTATCATAAACGCAAAAAATTCCAAGACAGAAAAGGGTTGGTGGATAGCATTTATTTAGACTAAGAAAACTTTTGATATTGTACTCTATTAAATAATTATTGGGAATCTATGAAACTTAGAAGGAATAAAGAGGCAAACTATTTCAATGTGACCTTTTTTTCTGAGTGACATGTAAACACTTGAAAGAGGAAAAAATATCACCAGTGCTGCTCCACAAAGATTATAGCTATTTTTATGTTTTTAATTTACATAATGATTTAACCAAAGGAATAATAAATATATAAGAATGTGTTTACGGTGTGTTTACCGTTGATTCAGTGATGCATAATAAACAATAAAAATTACTGCATACCTCTACAAGATTACATGAATTAATTAAGCAAATGGATGATTGCCCTGCTCCTATAGCTAAAAATACGTAACTGCAAATACGTAATCACACTCATTTACGGGGAACAAAGGGTAAAAAGGCTTGAGCGGGTCAAGGAATGTGTGTCTGAAGGACACAGGACACAGATCAATCGAGTCCCCCGAGGTTCAGTATTAGGGTCATTTATTTTCTTGATACTTGTAAACAACTGACTCTTTTGTATCCCATTTATATGAATGACATGAAACTAACCAGAATAATTCAATAGGGGTTGGAGGGATATAATCTACAGGAAGAAATCATACTGCGGGTGGGGATTGAACTCATAGCGAGTGACTCTTAAAACCCCGAGCCAGTACGCAAGCCACTGGGCCAGCTGGCTACAATACGATTCATTCAACTAGGTATATTTATACACTCGTGGTATGGTTTGTTTGCAATCGTGTCATTACGATTTCGTGAGCCACTACAGGAAGACTATGGAAATTTAACTCAAACAAGTTTAAGGGTATGAAAACTTGAACTGGCGAGAGAAGAGCTGCGACAGACTATTAATCGGAGGGAAGTGACTTTAAATTTCGTAAAATAATAAAAAGAGAGGGGTGAATATGTAACATTACCGTGACTGGTTTCAAGAGTCTTGCTGCTCTTAGGTGGGTTGGGTAGGAGTTTTGTTTGTGGGATTGGTTTTGGGTTTTGCCTAGTGTGGATCAGTTGGCTTGATGCAGTGTTCCTTATTTCTGTGTTCTTCTGAGTGAGAGGGGTTGGATTTGAACGGGACTTGCACAGTTGTAGGGAGGGAGGAGGGGTGTTGTCGGGGCTTCTTGCTTGGATGGCGATGGGGATGGATTGGACAAATATTTTTGTTGGTGGGATGGTTTTGATATGGACTTGCCAAGTATGGGCCAGTAGGCCTGTTGCAGTGTTCCTCCTTTCTTATGTTCTTATGTTCTTGCAGCCCGGTCTGGGGCCAGGCTTCTTTTACCGTAGTAGTAAACCACATTACATTAGCAGCTTATGTAAGGCCACTTTAAGGAATTCGAGCAAAGAGCCTTTTTAAATCAGGGTGCATCACACCCATCTTACTCATTTTAGTCTTCTGCTGTAGCATTAAATCCACATCTGCTGGAGCCAGTAAAAGTCCAAAGGCTCGTAATCAAATTAGTTTTGAAACAGAGAATATACAATGAGGAAAATTAAAGAAACTAACGACGGTGGGGAAGAACCCGAGAAAACAAAATTGCAACACACAAGATAAACAAAGGCAATGGTAAGGAGAATTGGCAGAGAATGTTATACATGAGGGAACTAAGAAATAGAGAGCAGAGAAAAGATAAACACCAGGATTAATCACATAAATGATAGGGAGAATTTCTTGGGTTACAGCATTCTTTAAAAGTAAAATTATCAAAATACAGAGGAAGCAAATACTGTATACTTTTTTTCACAATATATCAGGGACCAAGAGGTTAGAATCTACGCATATCAGTTGTAATCTAAGAGATCAGGTTACTGGCTAAGGCTGTAATCCCACACACAAAAAAAAAACTGAGTAGACACATAAAATATTGAAAACCTTGAGTTAGGGCAAGGCAAAGTCTTAAAGAAAAACAACATGTATACCTCAGACAAGGCTGGGCTGTCAAATGAACTGAGGTAGGATGATAACTATTAGCCTGTCAAATTTATGTGCAGAAAAAAAAAATATTACTTTTTCTTTTTGCCTTTAACAGAGTTATGGAGCAATGGAATCGAATACAAGAGTAGATTGTTAGCGCTACGACAAACGGAAATATAAGAAGAATATGAGTTTAAATACTGATAATGTAACAACATGAGCATGACTCTGCTTCTGTATCTACAACTGGTGAATACATGATTAGGGATCCTGAGATGAGCTTTTAGGCTCATAATGGAGAATGAGCATCACCATGGAACCCACACCTGATAAAATATGTGAAAATATCTGAGAAAGCAAAAGAATTACAAGAAAATAGTACAGAATTTACGGGAAATAAAATTTGAAGATTAAAAGAACTTAATCAGAGAAAATATCGCAAAGAATGGTAAAGAAACATTTACAACGTGCAAGATATTTAGAGGATATGATAGAGGTAGATTATTAAGGGGACAGGAAACAGGGGACAGGAAACAGGGGACAGGAAACAGCGAACAAGAAACACAAAACACGAAGTTACTCACGCAATGTCTTCATTGGATAATGTCACTAACGGGATTCACAATGTCTTTTTAATGTGTCTGGTTTACATAAACGACTTACAGAAATAAAAAAAAATACGATCATGGCCGCGAAGGATGCAAAATTCTACGCAAAATACGTAATAAAATAACTGTGTATTTCTGTAAGAAAATTTTGCTAGAGTTAGAAAATGGAGAGAGAGATTTATGATAGAAGTTAATGTTGTTAAAGCATCATAACAGGAATAGAATAAACTGAAAACAAGCCTCACGAAGAATATAGACTGCGAGATTAAATAGTAAAGGCATTACATATATAAGAAATTAAAAGAATAAGCTGACGATGATACAAATAATAAGAATTTCTTCCATATGTTTAATATGCGCTAGACAATTCAAAATTTTTATGTTACCCTATCATTAATTGTTTAATTAGCTGCTTCCAATGCATCTTGAACAAATTATTTACATCAACTATAATTATTTCATAATCAAATTTCAGCATTACACATGGCCAGTGGAAACCTGATGTTAAAACAACCCTTGGCGTGAATTATTTTATTTCTTACCTGGTTTAATTTCTGCATCTGTCCCAGTCTTTACACCTAACAACACCCTCATCTGTCCCAGTCCCTACACCTAACACCCTCATCTGTCCCAGTCCCTACACCTGACAACACCCTCATCTGTCCCAGTCCCTACACCTGACAACACCCTCATCTGTCCCAGTCCCTACACCTGACAACACCCTCATCTGTCCCAGTCCCTACACCTGACAACACCCTCATCTGTCCCAGTCCCTACACCTGACAACACCCTCATCTGTCCCAGTCCCTACACCTGACAACACCCTCATCTGTCCCAGTCCCTACACCTGACAACACCCTCATCTGTCACAGTCCCTACACCTGACAACACCCTCATCTGTCCCAGTCCCTACACCTGACAGCACCCTCATCTGTCCCAGTCCCTACACCTGACAACACCCTCATCTGTCCCAGTCCCTACACCTAACAACTTCCTCGTCTGTCAAAGTTCATATATAGAATTTTGTTCCTGCAACTGAATTAAGTTTGTTGACCTGCCTTTTAATATATGCTTCATCCCTTGATCACATCCTTACAGCTGGAATTCATCTGTGTGAAGTTGAAGACGAGAATTTGTAAAGCGTTATGGAAGGGATGATTAGATCAGAAAGTAATGGGAGATGGGAGGCCTTTGAGACGATGAATTGGTTAGCACTCTGAGATAATTTCTTGTTTCTCGACGCCGTGGTGAAGGCAGCAGCTCTGTTTCCAGCATCCGAGGCCAGGTATCCATGTTGCACAGAGACACCAACACCACACAATGAATGCAAATGCCAGATTGTTAACAATAACGAAAAAAATGACATTTTGTAGATCAAGCTTTTATTGGGTCAGAGTTTGACTGTTTTGCTTTATGAAGTCAGAAATTGATAAAGCTTCTTATAGGGAGAAATGTTGTCCCACTGAATGGTTGTTCTGCAACGTAATACCATTTTGCACACACAAGTTGCCTCGTTTATCACAATCAACATTAATGGTCCGGAAACAGTTCAATTTGAGGTTACGTCGAACAACATATTCACACCTCGGTGTTGAGTGTCTACATGATCTAAACATCACTCCGGCAGCATTAAACCTGACAGCAGAAGCCACATACAGAATTAAAATTGAGGTCGGTCTGTCAGGTGGGATTAAGCTGCGGGAATATAAATGAATGTTTTATGTAGTACTCAAAGTTGACGTGATAATGAGAGCATTGTCATGCTTATTATTTACACAGTCTAGTTTGGACTCGCGAGGCGCTCAATGTATGAGTCTGGGATGTGGTGTCTCAAGGCTCGCTAATATACAAGCTCTCATGATTTATATCAGCGAGGAGGGATATTACGTAGAGTGTTTGTTCTTGCTATTGAGGTACTGTAAGATAATTAATTTCCGAGATGCATTATATTGCGTAGCATTGCCATCATGCGGTACGTGCGTAATGACACATCTTATGATGTTATACATTTAATTTTTGACGGAGTGGACCGTCACGTGACGAGAAGCTCATATAAAACAAGAAGGAGAAATTTTAAATTGTGTTGTCAAAACTTCGCTGCATGTTTTCTTTCGTTAAATCGACATACGGTTGTAACCTCGTTAAATTTCTTGCAAATATTTAGGTTTTTGATTACTAAATATGACACAAGTCCGCTATCACACACAGACAAACCAGCAATAAAGTAAGGAAATGTTTTACAATTTTTTACCACACACAAGAATCATATTTCATCTTCAACAGCCTCCATTACCTCCTTCGTTAAACATTTTATATATCCTGACTGGCGGCGGATTTAATGGCAGTTGGGCCATCTTAAAGAGTGCCTTGCCGAATAGAGTTACTTACAGTCTTGAAAGCTGACAGCAGTGAAGAGAACGAAAGGCTTCTACCACAGTGAGTTTTTCTATAATGCTTTTTCATATCAAGCCACAACTAATCAGCGCCACAGTGACATATTTAAGGACGTTTTTAAGGAGACATGGAGTAGGTCTTCGTATGGCTAAGACTCACATTAAGTGATATTCCTTGACTGAAAAAGATAACTAATACTGTGAATAAGTTACTACTCCCTTTTTGTGGTCATCGGATCAAAAACTCTGGGTAACTTTCAAAATGTTATACGGTTACATAAGTAGAAACCTTTTTTTGATGGCCATAAGACGGATGACAAGAATGGGGATGAAAGCGATTAGGGAAGGATAGAGCAACCAATAAAAAGACCTTTGATAGACCGGTAAAAAGAGGAAAAAATGGTAAACAGCATGACCACATTGGGTGGGTTTTAAGACAGTGGGTTTTGTCACATAGTGACGAGTGTGATTATTACCTATAACTTGTACCGTGGTGGAATATACCGAAAAATGTGTTACGACACAATGTGTTGTTTATTGTATGTTAATGAGAAGACTTCGTCCGACAGGAATTTTATCTGTTGTCATAGTTAAGAAAAAAAAGCGCATATGAGAGAGAGAGAGAGAGAGAGAGAGAGAGAGAGAGAGAGAGAGAGAGAGAGAGAGAGAGAGAGAGAGAGAGAGAGAGAGAGACAGACAGACGAGACAGAGAGACAGACAGAGAGACAGACAGACAGACAGAGAAATGCAGACAGACACACACACAAAAGTAAGTTTGCTTAATATTAACCTGAAGGGGTTTGCACCTTCGGCTGTCTCGCTCTTGTGTGAGCTGATCTTCCCTGCTGGTAGTACATAAGTTGTGAGAGTTTGGTGTATTTGGCCTGCAACCACCTCAGTTGTGTTGACTTGGTGAGATGGCGCATATGAATGATGAATGAAAGTCTCTTCACAGTTTCGGAGACTTCATACATTTTTAGGGAGGTAAAGTTAGAAAATATTAAAAACTAGAAAATGGAATTGTTTAAAAAAAAAATATGCAGACAAAGTTTATATAGTTTACTCAAATGAAAAATACATATGCATAAATTATCACCTAGCTGAATTAATGAAAAAGGCAAACATAAATTGAGAAAGAGAATCAAAGCTAATAAACGTTTATCAGTACACTGATTCCTCCAGCAAGAGGTTTGACGCAGCTCTTGGTACTCTTGTATAACAAGGATTAACTGTGACCAGAAGCAAAGATTCGAGGACCTAAAATTAGAGACTAAATTCTTGACACCATTGGTAACATAGGAATGAGTCCACATGAGGAGCACACGTCGCAGTGCAATATGACTCGTACCTGAGCGAACCTTCAATGATATGGTGGACCTAGATGTCTGGTGATCCTGGATATACAAGGAGGTGAAGAGCTGACAGCGATAAAGTACCATATCCAGAATGTCAGGGTCACACATATATGTATGGTTGATTTCCACAGTTGCAAGAAAAAAAAGTTGAGAGGAATTCACAAGACATCTTTGCCAAATTCTAAAGAGACCATGAGATTCCTCAAGGTTCCACTGGCCGGCTAGAAACACTCGGGAATCGTCAGGTAATATTAAGCCTCCCATATGTTAATAGCTCAACAATCACTTACTAACCCAGAGTGTAATGTGAGAGTGGATGGTAGGTGGTGCTGGAGTGTCTTCCTCTTAAAAGGCCCACCTCACAGACCTACTCGAACACACAATCCCGTGCATAGAAGAGAACCTTTTATCACAATACTGTTCTACTGTTGCTTTACAATTCTTTAGAAAATGTTCCAGGAAGCCCTCGATTGGTCTTGGCAAATTCTTTCTTCTCCATGCCCCAAGACTTTTATCTCGCAGCTGCAGAG
This sequence comes from Cherax destructor, assembly GCA_009830355.1. Lineage (NCBI taxonomy): Eukaryota > Metazoa > Arthropoda > Malacostraca > Decapoda > Parastacidae > Cherax > Cherax destructor. The sequence continues at coordinate 211,144 of WNWK01001707.1, forward strand.
GTACCCAAGCCAGATGAGGGGTATGTTTACTAGTCTCTGTGATATCTCCTTTATTTGTCGCTTTTATGTACCACGATACTGGCCTGAATACATTTAGAGCGTCGAATTGTTGAGTTAGCGTTATTACTCAGCACTACGTGATTCACATCATACAAAATAACGCATTGTTGTTACCATTACGGTTGTTAGTAATAATAGTAACAGTAGAAGTAGTAGTCTCAATGAAGCACTAAACTCACTGTTAAACCTGTATCTGGAAATGGGAGGGTTGCTCAAAAATCAAATTTGATCCAAAGGGCCTTCAGTAGCGTTGAGCCACAACACAGTGATGTCAGACAATCTTTGATGTCTTTCTAGGCAGTATCATCTCCTGTAACAGGAGGCAATACTAGTATAAACTAGTATTGAATTAATCACCTCCTAGCGTCCATGATTTTGTAGGCTTCGGAGTTTTCCCAGTACAATTGTGAATAAATGGATGTTGACATGGAGGCTCAATTTTCTCAGATCCTTCACAAACATTGTGCGAGCCTGTGGATGCCCACATGTTGGTGTTTTGTGTCTACCCATTAACCCACTATTGATAATTCCAGGGGATTATCATCCTTGCAGCCTAGTCCCGAACCCGGCATGGTTGATGTTGTGATTAGTAAGGCAAGTGGTATTAGCAATACATAGTTTGACATAAGTAACATCACCCGGCTCTATCAGGAATTGCCTGGGGAAACTTTACAAGTTCCATCTCGAGGGTAATCAGAGCTCTGGTAGAGCATTCACCAGATAGTTTCCAAGGCTCCAGCATGGTGGGGCATCCTTCAACCTACAAGGCAGCAGTAGTTTAGAGTATCCTTCAGTCTCCAGGGAGAAGATATATTGCCTACAGTCTTGACTGCTTCAGAAATATGCATGTGCTGGTCTACAGATTCATTTGTCTAGATAACCTACCTCAGTTGGTCAGCTATGTTGAGTCTGTCAGCCGTTTTCCATTTTTTTTCGTATTCTTGTGCCCTACACGGCGGATGTCTGCAAGTTGGTCTTCATCAGTAGAGTAAACTGCGTGGTGTATTCAGTTAATGTTAATTGTCGGGGTCTCTTTTTTCTCTTTCTCGGTGTCTCTGCCTGTCTCGGTGTCTCCGTCTCTCTCTCTCTCTCTCTCTCTCTCTCTCTCTCTCTCTCTCTCTCTCTCTCTCTCTGTGGCTCTCTCTCTCTCTGTGGCTCTCTCTCTCTGTGGCTCTCTCTCTCTCTGTGGCTCTCTCTCTCTCTGTGGCTCTCTCTCTCTCTCTGTGGCTCTCTCTCTCTCTGTGGCTCTCTCTCTCTCTCTCTGTGGCTCTCTCTCTCTGTGGCTCTCTCTCTCTCTCTCTGTGGATCCTCTCTCTCTCTGTGGCTCTCTCTCTCTCTCTGTGGCTCTCTCTCTCTCTCTGTGGCTCTCTCTCTGGCTCTCTCTGTGGCTCTCTCTCTCTGGCTCTCTCTCTCTGTGGCTCTCTCTCCTCTCTTGGCTCTCTCTCTCTGGCTCTCTCTCTCTCTCTGCTCTCTCTCTCTCTCTCTCTCTGGCTCTCTCTGGCTCTCCTCTGGCTCTTCTCTCTCTGGCTCTCTCTCTCTCTGGCTCTCTCTCTGGGCTCTCTCTCTCTCTGGCTCTCTCTCTTCTCTTCTGGCTCTCTCTCTGGCCTCTCTCTCTCTGGCTCTCTCTCTCTGGCCTCTCTCTCTCTGGCCTCTCTCTCTTCTCCTGGCTCTCTCTCTGGCCTCTCTCTCTGGCTCTCTCTGGCGTGCTCTCTGGCTCTCTCTCTCTGGCCTCTCTCTGGCCTCTCTCTGGCTCTCTCTCTCGCTGGCGCTTCTCTCTCTCTCTCGCTGGCGCTCTCTCTGGCCCTCTCTCTCCTCTCTCTCTCTCGCTGGCGCGCTCTCTGCTCTCTCTCGTTCTGCTGGCGCTCTCTCTCTCGCTGGCGCTCTCTCTCTCTCTCGCTGGCGCTCTCTCTCTCGCTGGCGCGCTCTCTCTCTCGCTGGCGCGCTCTCTCTCGCTGGCGCCTCTCTCTCGCTGGCGCCTCTCCTGGCGCTCTCTCGCTGGCGCCTCTCTCTCGCTGGCGCGTCTCTCTCTCTGCTGGCGCTCTCTCGCTGGCGCTCTCTCTCTCGCTGGCGCTACTCTCTCGCTGGCGCCTCTCTCTCTGCTGGCGCCTCTCTCTCGCTGGCGCCTCTCTCTCGCTGGCGCATCTCTCTCGCTGGCGCTCTCTCTCTGGCTGGCGCCTCTCTCTCGCTGCGCGCCTCTCTCTCGCTGGCGCCATCTCTCTCGCTGGCGCATCTCTCTCGCTGGCGCCATCTCTCTCGCTGGCGCCATCTCTCTCGCTGGCGCCATCTCTCGCTGGCGCCATCTCTCTCGCTGGCGCCATCTCTCTCGCTGGCGCCATCTCTCTCGCTGGCGCCTCTCTCTCGCTGGCGCCTCTCTCTCGCTGGCGCTCTCTCTCTCGCTGGCGCTCTCTCTCTCTCGCTGGCGCTCTCTCTCTCTCGCTGGCGCTCTCTCTCGCTGGCGCTCTCTCTCTCTCGCTGGCGCTCTCTCTCTCGCTGGCGCCTTCTCCTCGCTGGCGCTCTCTCTCTCGCTGGCGCCATATCTCTCGCTGGCGCCATCTCTCTCGCTGGCGCCATCTCTCTCGCTGGCGCCATCTCTCTCGCTGGCGCTCTCTCTCTCGCTGGCGCCATCTCTCTCGCTGGCGCTCTCTCTCTCGCTGGCGCTCTCTCTCGCTGGCGCTCTCTCTCGCTGGCGCTCTCTCGCTGGCGCTCTCTCGCTGGCGCTCTCTCGCTGGCGCTCTCTCGCTGGCGCTCTCTCGCTGGCGCTCTCTCTCTCTCGCTGGCGCTCTCTCTCTCTTGCTGGCGCTCTCTCCCTCGCTGGCGCTCTCTCCCTCGCTGGCGCCATCTCTCTCGCTGGCGCCATCTCTCGCTGGCGCCATCTCTCTCGCTAGCGCCATCTCTCTCGCTAGCGCCATCTCTCTCGCTGGCGCTCTCTCTCTTGCTGGCGCTCTCTCTCTCGCTGGCGCTCTCTCTCTCGCTGGCGCTCTCTCGCTGGTGCTCTCTCGCTGGCGCGCTCTCGCTGGCGCGCTCTCGCTGACGCTCTCTCGCTGCCGCTCTCTCGCTGCCGCTCTCTCGCTGGCGCTCTCTTGCTGGCGCTTTCTCGCTGGCGCTCTCTTGCGCTCTCTGTCTCTCTGTCTTTGTCTCTCTGGCTCTCTCTCTCTCTGGTGCTCTCGCTCTCTCTTTGGCGCTCTCTGACGCTCTCTCTGGAGCTCTATCTCTCTTGCGCTCTCTGGCGTTCTCTCTCTGGCGCTCTCTTTCTACCGCTCTCTCTCAGGCGCGCTCTCTCTCTTAGGCGCTCTCTCTCTCTCTCTCTCTGGCGCTCTTTCTGGCTCTCAATCTCTCACCCCCTCTTTGAAAACTTCTGAATAGCTTGTTTCTGTAGTCTTCTAAGAAGTCAGTCTCTGCTATCATGTTCTGGCAACTAGACGAGTATCTTGGCAAGTAGGCAGGTAACCAAGCACTCTTGCTTTCTTCTCTAGTGGAACTAGCCTGGTTTCAAGCATGCCTGTTAAGTATTTTTTTGTCCACTTAGGCGTCCTAAGCTTTCAGGGACATGACCAATATAACCTAACAAAGTAGGTAATGGTGCATTTAATTTTTTCAATAAAGGAACTTCTCCTGCTGCGCTCGGCGACTACAAATCTCCTTGTAAGGGCCACAAGCACGAAGCCAGGTATTAATGTACCAGACACTTCAACAGTTTTCCAATATGGAAATAATTATAACCGTATTACTTTAGTGGCTAATTTTATTATAGACAGATAATTTTTTTTTATTAAAATTCACCTTGTCACTATGAAGATAATTATAACTATATAGAATATTACTTGGGAGGCTAATTTTTTTATAAACGGAGAAAATTGTGTATAATACAATCTTCGATTTCACAATTACTGCTTCACACCCCAAATTTAACACCTGACAAGGTCTATCGAAAACTAAATGCATTTCGGTCGCTGCGTTAATTAACCGACAAAGGTATCCCCGTATTCCATAAAGCTAGTCCTGTGCCTCAATGCACGCGGCTGAAACTAGGCATAGTGCGGCATAAGTTGATATAATTTTTTTTATTAACACATCGGTCGTTTCCCACCGAGGCAGGTGACCCGAAAAAGAAGAAACGTTTTCTTCATTGTCATTCACTACATCACTGTCTTGCCAGAGGCGCGCCTACACTGCAGTTAAAAAAACTGCAACATATCTCCACCCATCCAGTGCAGGCACTGTACTTCCCACCTCCAGGACTCAAGCCCGGCTAACAAGTTTCCCTGAATCCTTCATAATTGTTACTTTGCTCACACTCCAACAGCACATCAAGTAATAAAAACAACTTTCCTCTATTCACCCCTGTAACACGCTCACGCACGATTGCAGAAAGTCGAAGCCCCTTGCACATAAAACCTCCTTTACCCTTCCCTCCAACCTTTCTTAGGACATCTACCCTGTCTTCCTTCCACTACAGATTTATACATCCTCCAAGTCTCTTTTTCGTTCTGTAATCTCTAAATGTTCGAACCACCTCAACAACCCCTCGTCAACCCTCTGGATAATATTTTTAGAAACACCGCACCTCCTAACCTTCAAGCTATGGATTCTCTACATTATATTCACACTGCAAATTGCATTTAGACACGACATCTCCACTGTCTCCAGCGTTCTCCTTGTTGCAACATTCATTGCCCATGCTTCACACCCATATAAGAGCATTGGTATAACTATACTCTCGTACACTGCCCTCTTTGCTTCCATGGATTATGTTCTTTGTCTCCACAGATTCCTCAGTGCACCACTAACCTTTTTTCTCATCAATTATATGATTCACCTCGTCTTTCATAGACCCATCTGCTAACAAGTCCACTCCCAAATATCTGAATACATACACTTCCTCCATATTCCCTAACTCCAATCTGATAATTAGTCTTACATTACCTAATTTTTTTTTATCCACATCACCTTACTCATTCCTTTGTTCACTTTTAATTTCCTTGTTTTACATACCCTACAAAACTCATCCACCAACCTCTGCAACTGCTCTTCAGAATCTCCCAAAAGCACAGTGTCATCAGCTAAAAGTAACTGTGACAACTCCCACTTTTTCCTATCCCAATTTGTCACTCATTTTCTTTGATTTTTTTTCCCTCTCACTTTTTTTCGGACCCCGAAAATTTGGAGGCGATTAGATGAAGCTTTTTTCGAGTTATGGGCTAAATATAATCGAAAGATTAGAGGAAAAAGAAATGCTGGCAACCTTTTAAGGATACCTATTAACTAGTCAGCATTGCAGCAGACAGAAAAAGAATTATTCGTGTGTTCATTACTAGAAAGAATAAAATAAGAGGAGCTTGAAAAACGGTATGTTTTAGTTTACCAAAAATAATGTTTGCACTGGAAAATAGCCATTACAGACAGTCAGAAATTTTAACAAAATTATCAAGTAGTGGAACGGAAATTAAAAAAAAATCGTTTAGTAAATTAAATTACCACAGTTTCAGTTTATATATATATATATATATATATATATATATATATATATATATATATATATATATTATATATATATATATAATGTCCTGCTGAATAGGTAAAAACTTGCGATTCTGTCTTAACTAGCAACGCTCTTCTTGCCGAATAAGCCAAGCGAAAATTTGTGTATGCAATAATTTCGTAAAAATCATTCTGAGCCTAACGAAAAAAATATATTTCATTGTGTTTATTATTAAATTATTGTAAATTTATCTAAAATATATTTAGTTCGATTAGGCTAAATTAAACTGCGCTTGTTGTAATAAGATTAGGTAAGTTTTCCAAGGTTCTTTCGGTACAATATTATTAATTTTTACATTAACATAAAAGAAAAAAATATATCTTTAAAATTATAAGAGAAAATTTTAGAAAGAACGTAGTAATTGTAAACGAGTTCTTGCTAAACTGACCAATTTTACCTATTCGGAACATAATATATATATATATATATATATATATATATATATATATATATATATATATATATATATATATAAATGTATATTACTGAAAACAACTAATTTACATATCAATCATGTAGAAAAACACTGGTTAAATTACGCACTGGTTATAATTATTATGGATGCATATACATGCGTAATTTGGTGCATTAACACCAAAACGGTGAGAATACAGGTACAATCCTGAATTAACATTTCATCCATATAATTGCAGAGATTCGGCACATCAAACCAGATTACAATTACTAATATTGATGTACCTTGGATACAAGTGGGACTTGAGAACACTAGGTCACCATAATGTCCCCCCTGCGTGCCCACCCTCTTACTTCCCCACACTTAAATTAGGAACATATGGTTCCTGAATAATTACTAGAAATTTTTAAGCCAGTAGCACTAATTATATTGTGGACTGTAATAATTATTATTAAGTGACTTGACAACTCTAAAGTAATTTGCTTGTCCACGGTTTACATTGATTATAAGTGTACGAATTAAAATGAAAGACACTTACCCAACTACTCCTTGGACTATCCATCTTAACGCCTCCCTCTAGGCTGGCAACTAATATTTTCCAATAAATAATTAAGTACCTGTAGTGCAAATTAATGCACTTGGAGGTGTAAATTACATTCGATGAAACATGTGAACGCAATTCCTCGTTTCATTAGAGGATTGGGCCGATAATTTTTATTTTTCAAGAGAGCTAACACTCGACACTTCCCAGGAAGGCCACTCAGCCTGCACTGCCCTACAACGTACACCCCCCCTCATTTTGGAAGTCTCCACCGGCTCCCTTACTGTTATTACTGTTATGTTGGTTGTTCTGCGACTTGACAAGTCACATCAACACTACACATTTACATTACATTATATAAACATTATTATATATTCAATTCTTACATACTATAGGAAAATTATAAAAAAAAAATCCACAAAAACAGATATTAACTTGTTTTAAGATCGTACCGCTCTTGTCAATATACAATACAACATTATTGTCAGTGCATAACGTAACGTTATAACCAGCGCACAACGAAATACAATTATCAGTACACAATCACAGCTTAACAGTATTACCAGCGCACAATGTAATGCAGTCAGTGAATAATATAACATTGTCATCAACGCACAATGTAATGTGTTGATTTCATGTCTTCAGCTTCTCTATTCTCCCTACTATTCTATTCTTCGCCTATACCCTCTTCCCAGATCACCCCACATGGGGTCTTATCTAAACTCTCCTGAACCCTACACCATGTTTCACTCTGTGTGCATCGCTGCATGATCCGTGTGGCTTAGCCCTACATGACCCATACCGTGTAGTGCTTCCCATGAGTATGATGTTGATATTGAGTGAAAAGGTACACATGTGCATATCTATAACTATGAATAAGCACCTTACTGAGATCCAAATTTCTCTCTGTCTGTGTCTCTGTCTGTGTCTCTGTATGTGTCTGTCTCTCTGTCTGTGTCTCTGACTGTCTCTGTCTGTCTCTGTCTCTGTCTGTGTCTCTGTCTGTATCTCTGTCTGTGTCTCTCCCTGTGTCTCTCCCTGTGTCTCTCCCTGTGTCTGTCTCTGTCTCTGTGTGTCTGTCTCTGTCTCTCTGTATGTGTCTCTGTCTGTGTCTCTGTCTGTCTGTCTCTCTCATTTTCATAGATAAACCAATGTTCCCGAATTCGATTCCCTTTGAGGAGGCAGTGTTAGTTTCTAATTCGGATTAAGCTAGTTTGCTCAGCGTAACCACATCCTCAGTGGCTTGTGGTGACCACTACAGCGGTTCACAAATATCCTGCCTCGCAAGGAACAGTGTATCTACACCTTACTGTCACTCTGCTAGTGACTAGTGTCCCGTGAATGTCCCCTGGATCATGTACTGTGAGTGGGCAACTTGTACAAGGCAGGCTTTACAATCTGTCCTCATTTGACTACGTTAATTATCTTCCTTTTTTTCTAGCCTAGTTTGTTAACTTAGGAATTCTGTATTTTATGTTATAAATTAAGTTAGGTACTGTAGGGTAGGTAAGACTAGGTTTGGCTAGGTTAGGATCACAGTAAGCTTGGGTAATGTAGGTTAGGTTAAGCTTGGGTACTGTACGTAGATTAGGTAAGGTTAGGTTTGATTAGGTTAGGATGGGTTAAGCTTGAGTACCACAGGATAGCTTAGGTTAGATTAGGCATGGGTACTCTTTCTCTCTTTCTCTCTCTCTCTCTCTCTCTCTCTCTCTCTCTCTCTCTCTCTCTCTCTCTCTCTCTATGACCTTATTTACGGGAGCTCTCTCTTTGCCATTTACGCCCAAGCTATCTGTGTGTCATTAAAATTATGTTGACCAATCCTATGGTCGGTTAAAACTTTCGCCATTTGGTTAACTTAAACTACTTTGTGACCAGACTTATCTCTAACTTACATGACGTAACTTATAATGAGCTAACCAACCTTCCTTGCTGTTTTCTACTACTACTACTACTAAAAAAATGGTTATAACTATGAACTCCTTTACCCCCTCCCTCCAACCTTTTCTAGGACGACCTCTACCCTGCCTTCCCTCCACTATAGATTAATACGCCCTCCAAGTCATCCTATTTTGTTTCATCCTCTCTGAAGCTATATGGTTCAGATACGTATTATTATTATTATAATTACAAGAAACGCTAAACCACAAGGGTCATACAGCGCTGCAAGGATATTGGTTAGCAAGGAGAGGGATGATTAGTGGGATATGGAGTGCAGCGGGGCAGTGGATAGAGCAGGGATAGAGGGTAGCAAGAGATTGAGGTAGAAAGGACTGAGGGGACTGCTAGTGGCATCATCATCAGAGTTTGTGTAATAAATCAGTTGCTGTCAAAATCAATGAGAGAGTCTGAATTAAAGGAGGGTCCATCAGCAAGAAGGGAAGGTAAAGAAAGGGCAGCAGAGCGAAGACGACCTTGGAGGTAAATTCTGCGTGCTTGTTGATAAAGTGGACAGTCCAACAGAATATGTCGAACAAACACTGGAACCTGACAATGCTCACAGAGAGGGGCAGGGAGCCTCTCCATGAGATACCCGTGAGTAAGACGAGTGTGGCCGATGCGAAGACGGGAGAGTGTAGTCTCCCAACCTCGACATTGGTGACAAAAACAAGGCCAGAAACCAATACTCGCTTTAATAGAATGAAGTTTGTTATGGAGCAGATCAGACCAACGGTGTTTCCAACGGGTGCGAAGGTGGGTAGCAATTACAGCAAAATAGTCCGTGAATGGAACACCTCTATATGAAACGGGGAGGTCATGTACTGCTGACCGCGCAGCAGTGTCTGCCTGTTCAAGCCTTTCTTTTCTGAACGACGGTAGTCGTACTCGTGTAGGTGATCGGACTGGTAATATTTCAACAATTACTTTTCCTTGTCTTGTTTGGATATCGTACCTTTTCTTACATGTGACGACTCCATGGGATCTACATTTCATGCACTGGGGACACTTCTCTTTCTCCACCGGTTCACCGGTATAACTTCAAGAAAACAGACTGGTGATTATTCTCCAGAATCGCTACCCTCGATCGGGAAATGACATTGACTCCAAGAAGTAACTTCGGACAAGTTTTTCGAAGTGAATGGGGTACCAACCCGACAGTTTTCTGTCTTGATCAATGACATTTTATCTCCAGCTTCTGTCATCTACGTTGTCATGATGGTCAGGAAGTCTTCGATCAGCTACCCTGCCTGAAGCACACCTGATCAGCACCAACAATGTTTCGGCAGTCTCCCTGTTAAGCATCCGGCATCGTCATTACTGAGGTAAAGCTGGTACAAGAAAACATAGCGCCTTTGGAGACGCCCAACCTCAACATTATCATCATGTCTTCAGTCAACGTTTCGTCCTCTACCTCATTCACCTCAAAGACGGCTCCAAGACGAGTGAATGTGTTGGTGCTAGTGTGTGATCGTGTTAATATTCTCTCAGGATTCGTTTGCCGGACCATACATCGGTCTTTACTGCCGATCTCTTTTCTATTTTTTTTTAAATCAAAACTCCACTTATGAAGTAATTCGTTCTTGCTTCCGATATTTTTATGTTCTTTCCACATACTCTTTTAAAACATAGACAAGGTAATATTTTGCAATTCTTCAAAAATAGCGCTGCTTAGTTTTTTTGACTCTATGTCTACACTGACTACCATACAGACTGGGGTCTCTGATTCTCATGAGTTACCAGACAATATTATCAATAAGCTAAATACTTGAGTCATGTCCATCACCCTGATCTGGGTGCCTGGGCACCGTAATGAACGAACAAACTCAGCCTCGGAGCTAAGGTGGATTTCTTGGGTCCCCTGGAAGCCGGGGTCACTGCTCTCTTTGAGGAGAAATCCCTCGACCTTCAGTGGTAAAGTCAGAGGACCAGCCTGGCTATACATAGCAAATTCAAACCATCGACTCTGACTTTCCTCCTATCGTCTCATTGGCCATGGGAAAGTACAGGTCCGCCTTCGTCTAACCTCACCTCCCTCACTAACCTCAAGCCACGTCTCAAAAGCCAATTTTTCCTTACAGTATTCTTGCAGCAGTTTCCTCTCGCCATACCCCTCTTCCTTGTATTTTATTCTCTCTACACCCTTCCTCGTCATCTCATTTGTCTCTGCGAACGGAAACACCTCCCGTTCACCACTGACGCCCTCCTTCATAACCATCCATCTGTAGTCAGCTTCCTGATTCGCTTCCTCAAAGACACAAATTTAATCAGGGTGATGTAGTTTGTGTTCTTGTACTTGTATACAATCGTTTATATGTAGGCAACGTCTTTCCCTATTCTATCCCATGCTTCGTGGTTCCTCCCTGCTACCACGTGAGCTTCCCTTTCTACCTCTTCTACTGTGGCACTTCTCTCTCTCTTACATCCTCGACGTACGCTGCAACTTGACAAGGAAAACCTAAAACATTATTTTACATCATTCATCTCTCACTCAAACTGACGATCACTCTTCCACATTAGAAAGAAAAAGGCTCAATACCGTGACTGGAACAATACACAAATAACCCTCACATAGGAGAAAGAAGTTTATAACGACGTTTCGGTCCGACCTGGACCATTAACAAGTCTCACTAACACACGAAGATGAGGGAGCCAGTATACATAGGAGAGGATGACAGGGGCAGGACAAGGAGAGGAAGAAAGAAGGAAGTGGGGAAGTAGTGGTAGAGGTAATGCTGGTAGGGGAAGTAGTAGTAGAAATAGTAGTGGTGAAAGTCATAGGTAGTCATAATAGTGGTAGCCATTGGTTTCCTCTTCCTGGTCCCTTCCTCTGCTGCTAGGTACCCTTCTGTCTATCATTAAATAGGGCACCCCTGGCCTAAATAATGTTCTCATAGATCGAAGGACGTCCATCACAAAGAAGAATAACTTATCTACACAATTTCAACAAGAATTTGAACGGGACACTTTGCTAAGCACCTGTAGTGAACACTTTCTTAAAAAAAAATCCTCAATACTTCTGGACTATTATTTTCTTATATATGAAAAACAACCACTGTGAACAAACAGTGAACTTCCAAGCGATTTTGTGGTTTCTCAAATTGTCAAGGAGCAGCTTCTTGATAATGTGCGAAATCACAGAACCGCTTGGAAGTTCACTATTTTTTTCAATGTAGTTGTTTCGCATATTACGATATCACCTGTTCACTGTGATTTTATTGCGTTACTTACATATCTTAATTAATGTATTTTACGGCCTCTAAACGTGTGTGATAACACATTTATTTCCATTTATCTTTTTGATCTTCCGTCGTGCATTTTTCTTTCGCCGAAATAACTTCTCTCATTTTTGCCACTTGATTTGCATTTACGACTGCCCGCTCATGGCTTTTATTCCCCCCTTCCCCTCTCTCTCTTTCTCTCTCTCTCTATTTATCTCTCTCTTTCACACACACACACACACAGGTCCTGTGGAAAGATAGAGGGAACAGAGGGGTGGAGGAGTGGCACTGCTGATCAAAAACCAATGGAATTTTGATGAGCTGGAGAGAGGAGACAGAGGAGAAGCTGGGGATTACATAGTAGGAACGCCTCAGTCTGGAGGTCCCAAGGTAGTAATTGAAGTGATGTATAACCCACCACAGAACAGCAGGAGGCCAAGGCAAGAATATGATGAGAGTAATAGAGCGATTGTTGAAACACTGGCTGAAGTGGCCAGAAGGGCTCATGCGAGCAGGGCGAAGCTACTAATCATGGGTGACTTCAACCACCACAAGGAAATCGATTGGGAGAACTTGGAACCACATTGGGGCCCAGAAACGTGGAGGGCTAAGATGATGGAGGTGGTACTGGAAAACTTCATGTATCAACACGTAAGGGACACTACCAGAGAGAGAGGAGAGGATGAACCAGCGAGACTGGACCTAATATTCACCTTGAGTAGTGCAGATATTGAGGATATCACATATGATAGGCCCCTTGGGGCCAGTGATCATATGGTCTTAAGCTTCGAATACACAGTAGAGTTATATGTGGAGGGGGAAGCAGGAAGGACTGGACGAATGAAGCCAAACTACAAGAAAGGGGACTATGTGGGCATGAACTTCCTGAACGGGGTTCAGTGGGACAGAGAACTGGCGGGGAAGTCAGTAAACGAGATGATGGAATATGTGACAACAATATGCAAGGAAGCTGAGGAGAGGTTTGTACCCAAGGGTAACAAGAATAATGAAAAAGCCAGGATGAGCCCGCGGTTCACCCAAAGGTGCAGGGAGGCCAAAACCAAGTGTGCTAGGGAATGCAAGAAGTATAGAAGGCAAAGGACCCAGGAGAATAAAGAGAGCAGTCGTAGAGCCAGAAATGAATATGCACAGGTAAGAAGGGAGGCCCAACGACAATATGAAAATGACATAGCAGCGAAAGCCAAATCCGACCCGAAGCTGTTGTACAGCCACATCAGGAGAAACACAACAGTCAAGGACCAGGTGATCAGGCTAAGGAAGGAAGGAGGAGAGATCACAAGAAATGACCGCGAAGTATGTGAGGAACTCAACATGAGATTCAAAGAAGTGTTCACAGAGGAGACAGAAGGGACTCCAGAAAGACGGAGATGTGGGGTGCACCACGATACATGCAACCGAGGAAGAAGTGAAGAGGCTGCTGAGTGAGCTAGATACCTCAAAGGCGATGAAGCCGGACAACAGGAAGCAGAGGTGCTATGTGTACCCCTAGCAACAATATTTAACACATCCATCGAAACAGGGAGATTGCCCGAGGTATGGAAGACAACAAATGTAGTCCCAATTTTTAAAAAAGGAGACAGACATGAAGCACTAAACTACAGACCAGTGTCACTGACATGTATAGTATGCAAGGTCATGGAGAAGATTATCAGGAGCAGAGTGGTGGAACACCTAGAAAGGAATGAGCTTATTAACGACGGCCAACACGGTTTCAGGGACGGGAAATCCTGTGTCACAAACCTTCTGGAGTTCTATGACAGGGTGACAGCAGTAAGACAAGAGAGGGGTGGGTAGATTGCATTTTCTTGGACTGTAAGAAGGCGTTTGACACAGTTCCACACAAGAGATTAGTGCAAAGGCTGGAGGACCAGGCAGGGTTAACAGGAAAGGTACTCCAGTGGATCAGGGAGTACCTGTCAGGAAGACAGGAGCGAGTCATGGTACGTGGCGAGGTGTCAGAGTGGGCGCCTGTGACTAGTGGGGTTCCACAGGGGTCAGTCCTAGGACCAGTGCTGTTTCTGGTATTTGTGAACGACATGACGGAAGGAATAGACTCCGAAGTGTCCCTGTTTGCAGATGATGTGAAGTTGATGAGAAGAATTCCATCGGATGAGGACCAGGCAGAACTACAAAGGGACCTGGACAGGCTGTAAGCCTGTAAGATCTTGGGGTGAGTATAACACCAGGCACATCTCCTGAGGCGCACATCAACCAAATAACTGCTGCAGCATACGGGCGCCTAGCAAAACCTAAGAACAGTATTCCGACATCTTAATAAAGAATCGTTCAGGACCCTGTACACTGTGTACGTTAGGTCCATATTGGAGTATGCAGCACCAGTTTGGAACCCACTCCTAGCCAAGCATGTAAAGAAACTAGAGAAAGTGCAAAGGTTTGCAACAAGACTAGTCCCGGAGCTAAGGGGTATGTCCTACGAGGAGAGGTTAAGGGAAATCGACCTGACGACACTGGAGGACAGGAGAAATAGGGGGGACATGATAACGATATATAAAATACTGAGAGGAATTGACAACGTTGACAGAGACAGAATGTTTCAGAGATGAGACACAGCAACAAGGGGACACAGTTGGAAGTTGAAGACTCAGATGAATCACAGGGATGTTAGGAAGTATTTCTTCAGTCACAGTTGTCAGGAAGTGGAATAGTTTGGGAAGCGATGTAGTGGAGGCAGGATCCATACATAGCTTTAAGAAGAGGTATGATAAGGCTCATGGCGCACGGAGAGTGACCCAGTAGCGACCAGTGAAGAGGCGGGGCCAGGAGCTATGAATCGACCCCTGCAACCACAACTAGGTGAGTACAATTAGGAGAGTACACACACACACAAAGTATTTCTTTAGTCATAGAGCTGTCAGGAAGTGGAACAACCACGAGAGTGATGTAGTGGAGGCAGGATTCATACATAGCTTTAAGAAGAGGTTCGACAAAGCTCATGGAGATGGAAGAGTGTGGTCTAGTAGTGACCAGCGAAAAGGCGGGGCGAAAAGTTTTGAATCAGCCCCTGCAACCACAACTAGGTGAATATATCTAGGTGAACACATACACACACACACAAAAAAAAAAAAAAAAAACCTATATTATCACTTGTTAGTGTGCCTGACCATTCCATGCAGACTTATTTGTGTTAAGATTATATTTTTGACTTTTCTCCTCGTATGTGTGTGTGTGTGTGTGTGTGTGTGTGTGTGTGTGTGTGTGTGTGTGTGTGTGTGTGTCGTGTGTGTGTGTGTGTGTGTGTGTGTGTGTGTGTGTGTGTGTTATCCTCGTCTCAGTGCGTCAGCGTACTAATGTACTGTTAAACGTTGTAGGGGTCGAGTCGCCGCTCCCTGGCATTGCTCTTAACTTCCCACTAGCCATATTTATTTCCACCCAAACTTGTTAACCCTTATCATGCCTCTTCGTGAAATTGTGTATTGGATCTGCCTAATATCCTGAGGCTGAAAAAATACTTCTGTGCGCTCGTGTACTTTTTTCCCGTTTCCAGACCGAGATGAAGTAAATTTTTGGTGTAGTTAGATTAGGTTGAATTAGGCAGGGTTAGGTTAGGTTAGGTTAGGTAGACTTAAGTTAGGTTGATGGGCTGGTGCAAATTAAAAAAAAAATGTGCATACCATTCTAATTGACCTTAACTAGTTTGTCAATCTATAAATAAATCCCCATAAAGACTTAACAAACAGCTTAGTTTCTTATGAACGTTTGCATAAAAATGCAGAAATATATCACACCTTATTCTATTCTCAAAGTCATATAGATTCACGCAGTAGTTATTGGGACCAAAAGGTAAATTGAAGCAAAATGGCTTCATTCTCCCTGACTTTCACCGTGTATTACTTTCTCCCTCTCCTCCGTTCCTTCACTCCTTCCTTTTATTACAACTATCATATTGAATAAGATAGTACACTAATGTATTTATAAATAAATATCCTTCTCTACCTGCCACTCCATCCCAGCAATACATTTTCTCCCTACCTCCTTTCCTCTTCCTCCTTCCTTTCCCTCTTTCTTCCTACCTCTCTCTACTTTCGTTTCACCCCCTCTCTCCTTTCCTTCCATCCCCTCTCTTCCTAGCTGTCTCTCTCTCTCTCTCTCTCTCTCTCCCTTTCGTTTCCCTAGTGATTTGATCCTGGTGAAGGGCCTTGGAAAGTTACGACCTGGGAAAAGCCCTGATTGAAGTTGAGATGTACGTCGCTTTTCTTTCCTAATAACACAAAAAAAATCCTTAATTCATTTCTGTTTCCCGTTAATGGAAATGGGACCGAATGCCTCCAGTTAAGCGTTCAGGTCCAACGTCGAGACAATCAGGTTCACCAGTCTAGTACCACTGTTCAGAGGGAGCCAGTCAGAATGTAAACATGGCATAACACTGCGTCATGTCTGTAAAGAATTCGTATACTATATCAAGTCCATAAAAGGGAATATTGTGATACTATGTCACGTTCGTAAAGTTAACTGAATACTACACGTTCGTAAAGAGAATGGATACTACATCACATCGTAAAGAGACTGGATACTATATCACGACCGTAAACGGAAAGTGGATGAGAATGATCCAGTTTGTTATTGTTTGTCGCGGGCTGATGGCCGATGACATTCGACTTGTCGTGAAACTTGTTAATTTCCTCACTTGATTAATTGCCACCCTGAAGAATCTTGGTTGGCTGACACCGGAGGTAATTAGCATTTCCATTAATCACACATTGGCGAATAGAAGACACGGTAACATAGTTACATTTTTGGCAAGCCTTTTAATTAAACGTTTTTATGTAAGCCTTTTTATTAGGCCTTTTCATTTAACGATACGTCACTCGTTGTGGAGAGAAATGTTGGTAATTAAAAAAGGCTCATTAACTATTTTATTTAACATTAGTCAGCTTTCCGTATCTTCTATCTAATCACACAACGTTCTCAGCAATCAGAGGCGCTGTAATTAAACGCACTCAAGAGGCCCAGGAGCTGGAAATTGAAACCATGGAGAAGCACAGGAGCTTTACCTCGACACAACGAGTTGTAGATCAACACTTTCAAGAAACCCAGGAGTTAGAACTCAACCCAACAAACACTGAAAAAAATTGCAGTAATTACCTCAGAAAATCACGACAGTGCAAAGACTCACGGCACTGCTGTGGGATATGTTGTGGCACACTGCCTCTCTCCCTGTTCCAAGGACTATTGCACATTGAACTATATTAAATATCACATAATGAACAAAATGGTACAATTCAGTGAGTGGAACAATACACAAATAACCCGCACGTAGGAGAGAAGTTTATGACGACGTTTCGGTCTGACTTGGACCAATGGTTCGATTGCCTCCTGAGGCAATCGAACCTGGTAGGACATCTCATAAACGTACTCCCAGAACATGCAAAAAAGCTCACTGAGTACTTTAAATACCTAAATGAACAGAGGTCGAAAAACACACACAAGAGTCCTGGTGAAATGTTCAAAACACAAGCCAGCTAAGAATATCGACCGCACACCGATAGGGAAGAGTTGCTGAAACTCGCTTTTGAGGTGTACCTCCAGACAGTACTTAACCCCTCAGCAAGGGTAAAGTTCGTCACCGCATCGTTTAAATTGTAGGCGACGTCAAGACACAATTGACCGCGATCCTCCAAAATGCAAAAAATTTCACTGGTCTTCGACGAAGCAACCGTCCAAGACAAGACATTCAGGTGGCTTATGTCAGGTCTCATCACAACTCATAATTCATATAAGAGATGATATTTTGTGAGTGTTCAACAACCACCGCTACAACACTAGATATCTATACAGTAAAGTGGTCAAACATCTGACTGATAATGATATTCAGAATATCTACTGCAGCAGAAGTTGCTGCAACAATGATGGAACAATACAAGTACTCAAGGTTCTAAAAGATAAAGACAGACATATGCAACATCTGGGTATATTTTAGACATTTCGCCATCCAGTGGTTTTATCGATACAAATGTGGGACAAAATTAGTAAAGACATTAGAACTATATATACAAAAGACGAGATAATCACTCTCTAACCCTTGGAATTTATGATGAGCAACGTAATGTTAAACAATCTGAATATGGCAGTCAAGTGGGTTAAGGCGGCCTCGGAAGATTACCTTGGTTACCAGGAGCCGGGCTAAATAAGCCGGGGTTGATTCCCGGCTGGTCGCAGTATTGTTAGTTGCTTAAAACCACACACACATACACACACATATATATATATATATATATATATATATATATATATATATATATATATATATATATATATATATATATAACTGTATTTTGAAGAAATCACAATAAAATGCGTGATTACAAATATGAAAAAATACGAAATAAAACCTGAGTGCTTTCATGTGCTTGAACACACACTGTATTTTGTGAAAAGTATTTTTACTTTTAATACTATGGACAATATTTTGAACTATAAAAGTGTCATGTTTATACATTCCTGAACACAGATTTGAAATATGTTGTGCATCATGCTTGATAAAAGATGATTCCACAATATTTCGTTGAACTGTAGATTACAGGAAAGTAATTCTTTGGCATTAGTGCAGTCTACACAATGGCCTGTATCTCTTACATGATGAACAGATCACTGGCCCTGGTATTTATGTGGGGGCTGCGTGAGAAGCAAGATTTTTTATCCACTGTTGTGGATGTGTATTTCGTATGGCCTGACATTAAATAACTAGCAGCAGTGCACTAGCGAGTTATTTTGTAGTATGTGAAATGTATTGAAGGCAGGTTTTGTGTTGGATGTACTGTTATTGATAATATATGTTTATTTTTCTAAAGGGTAGTTTATCTACCCTTCCTGTTTAACAGTGTGTAGTTTACGAAGCATGGGGGCTTAAGGTGGCTTATTTTTTAATAACTTTATATATACTCCTAAACAAATAACCCACTGTTGCGAAGTTAACATGGAAGTAAGGGGGTAATAAAAATACCATGTTTAAGTGTATATATATATAAAGTTATTAAAAATATATATTTATTAGCCAGAAGTTGTGTACCTGGCTAATAAACTAACAACTGTTTAGTTGAACAATAATTATGGAAAATTAGATGTGGATAGCTGGTTCTATCTTTATGCTGTGAAATTTGTTTGACTAGGCTTCTCTTGATATCACTAATCTCTGCCGCAGGTATGTCCCACGCTGGATATCCTCCCTAAGAAGTTATTTTCTAGGCAAGTCTTTTGGTAGGGTAACACGAAAACCCCTTCGTATGGGAACCTCAACTATGTGATAAATGGTTTAAAACCGACAAGTTGAAGATTGAAACTCTTATGCAATATATGGGAATCTTTATTGAAAAAACGTTTCGCCATACAGTGGCTTCACAGTCTATACCATTCTCCTTTGTATGGACTGATGAAACCACTGTATGGCGAAACGTTTCTTCAATAAAGATTCCCATATGATGCATAAGTGTCTCAATCTTCAACTCAACTAACCAGTCGGCGAGCACTGTCCTCCATTGCATTCTTAAATACTCTTGAAGCAACATTCTTCCCTGTGAGTCTATACGAGCGAGACTGTGGTCTTCAGGAAAATCTGGTCAGTTCAGACACACTGCAAGAGGATCCCATTCCCGGGCTCCTTAAACAAATTTTTGTTCATAAATCCCAACAATGCTTGTGCCTCTGCAAGAATCTCTCCGGCTAATTGCCTTGATGCAGTCAGGGAATCCATGTTTTTGGTAATGGTTTCCTCGGCGCAGGGACCACAAGTTTGCGTCAGGTACGCTAGTGGGTTTTTGAAGGATTGAATTTTCCCAAAAATGTGTAAGTGGGGAAAAAGTGTTTAAAAAAACTATCGCTACTTGGTGTGTCGCTGTCAAACTCCGACTCTGATGAGCAAAGTTGAGAAGAACGATGCAGTTAAATGCTCCGTCCGTAAGGTAATAGTCGCGGGAGAAATATTCATGGGTTAAATGGTCTGAGAGAGAGAGAGAGAGAGAGAGAGAGAGAGAGAGAGAGAGAGAGAGAGAGAGAGAGAGAGAGAGAGAGAGAGAGAGAGAGAAGGTATAGCGAAAGAGCATTTCGAAGTCAGAAAAAGCAATGAGCATTTTTCGTGCTCCTTTCCCAAGGGCATTCCCTTAATTAACTAAAGAGCAAATAATCACCTTTTTAATAAATCTCCTCAGGTAGCTAATGGGGGCTCCAGGGTCAATGTCCTTTGATAAATGTTAATAATACTCAAAGTATTTATTTGAAACAGTGATGCGCCAATTCCTTCGTGGAATTCCTGTCTTAAACGTCTTCTTCAGTCTTTCAATTTGCATATATATATATATATATATATATATATATATATATATATATATATATATATATATATATATATATATATATATGTTGTGCCGATTAGGTAAAACTGGTTAATTAGCAAGAACTCATCTAAAATTAAGTCCTTTCTAAAATTTTCTCTTATACGTTTAAAGATATATTTCTTTCATTTATGTTAATGTAAAAATTTATAATTTTGTACCAAGAGAAACTTTGAAAACCTACCTAACCTTATTACAACAAGTGCAATTTAATTTAGCCTAACTCAACTAAATATATTTTAGATACGTTAACATTAATTTAATAATAAACACACACAATGAAATATATTTTTTTCGTTAGGTTCAGAATGATTTTTGCGAAATTATTGCATACACAATTTTTCACTTGTCTTATATGGCAAGAAGAGCGTTGCTATTTAAGCCAAAATCGCAAGTTTTACCTAATCGGCACGACATATATATATATATATATATATATATATATATATATATATATATATATATATATATATATATATATATATATATATATATACAACACAACAAGCTGTGTTCTTCACGAGTAAGGAGAAATACGCCCTGATGCCACTCATGAACAGCTTCAGATTAATGATGCTGATGCATCTAACTGAAAGGAAAAGTCTAAATAATTTTTGCTTGGGTAGGTGCAAATTATTCACTTTTATAAAAAAAAATCCTAAAAAATGGAATGATTGGATTTTGCGTAATAACTGAAGTTGTCCCTTCTGATCAACTTCAAAGTATCAGCACTAATGTGTTTTGTTCAAAGAAAAATCTGCATTTTTATTTTCCTGTTGTATACTCGTTGTCACCGCATTAATTTTCCTGATTAAGAAAAATAAGATTATTCTCGCTGTTAATTAAATGCTATAGAAGATGAACAAGGCAAATGTGCAATACGTAGGTATTTTTAATAACGAAACATTTCGCCAGCCAATAGGCTTCTTCGGTCACATACAGGAGAATTTAACATCGAACTGAGTGGAAGTGAAGAGGTCATTCCGAGGGAATCAGTCCTACATCCTCAATAGATGTTGGTCTTTTCCCTACTCTAAAGTAGAGTTAAGTTAGGTAAGGTTAGTCAGTAATCAGTACAAGTGTTTCCTGACGCGTGTTTGATGACTCGCAGCTGGGGCTCTTGTTCATCTGACCGAGCCCTTCCGCTGGCTTACCTGTCCACTCTTTTAAAAATTAAGGTTATAATTGTCCTTACTCTAAGTAGAGGTAGGGCGCAGACCTTATATAGTGAGACAAGTGAGGTGTAGCAGCCGGAGATGTCGTCACAAATAATCGGAGCTCACTAGCAGATGTAGGTTAGACTAAACATATTAGCAATAGAGTAGACTTTCCCTATGATATCCTGGTATTTCTGTGTCAGAATATATCATATTAATGGTGTATCAGTATTTTACATTGCATATTGCGCACATTTATGTCTTCATTTCTGGCTTGTTTATAGTTCAGCTTTTGTATATCATATAATGAGGAAGATTGTTAATGGCTGTGTAGGTACCAGTTTATTGCTCTTCAACTTAGTGTAGTGGTTAATGTGCGATAATTTGAGACCTCTAATGATCAGCCTCATTACCATCACTTATGTATCCTAATTAGTGGAAGATTCGGATTATTATTGGACTGTGTAGGTACCGATTTGATAATATTATTTAAAGAAGTGGAAAAATTGTCTGCTTCATAACTTTTAGAATTCCTTCTGACAGCTTCAACTTTAAGCATCGGTGATGATCTCTCACACTACCTCAGGTTTTCTAGGTTTTCTTACATATTTAAATAAGTGAGTATTATTAGTTTGTGCTATAATTGGAGAAATAATTTTCTTCAGTTTCAAACGCTCGACAAAAGTAAAAGATTGTTTGATCGTGGGCCGAGTAGATTATTTTTTTTTTTAAATTTGATGAACAAACTATGATATTGATTCATGTGCAATAAATTGAGAGTGACTCTTGATCGGCATCAAACTTTCACTACTTTTGTAAGTTAGGTTAGATTAGTTTAGGAAAAAGTTCAAACTGTGTTAGACTATTTGGTTTCCATTTTTACTTCGGACCATAAGCTGTGTATTGTTTATTACTGTTCAATCCCAGCTATAGCTAATTTTTCTGTTAAAAATTTGAAATTACTCTTCGTACAGAACTGTGAACAACTAAAAAACCGAACATTAAGTGCTGATCACTACATTCTGAACATGAGTCTTATCTGCCACGTAACTCTCGTTTTATGTATGTTGTTGAGTGTATGAATGTGATAAAGAGAAACAAATTGTTCATTAGTTGGGTATAAAGTATATTACTTTTTCTTAATTTATAGCAGTCTGCAGGAGGAACTAACCAACGGTATTACTCTTTTTTCACAAATTTATGAAAATTTATGACTGGTTGTATTTCGGTCGCTATGCGATCCGCAGAAGATATTCTCCGTATCTTATAACTTCCACCAACAACCTTAAATACCCTACAAAGGTATCCCTATTTCCCATAAGACATCAACCTAAATGATGCGAGAATAGTATTCCCCAGTTTCCAATAGCTCCAGTCTACATCCCAAATGATACGAGTAAGGGATCTCAGATAGCCCGTAATTCCAGCCAGTTTCAATGATACGGGAAAAGTATGCCGTGTATCCCAATAACCCCAGGCAGCAATAACAGGGATCTGAGAAGTTTCTTGCCATTTTCCCTTCTCCCAGTTAACAATGTCAATGATCCGGGAAAGGTATTTAACTACATCGCGAAACCCATACGTATAGGTATACCTTTCTATGTATACCCGGATAACTTCAATTTCCGAGAAAGATATTCAAGTATTCGACAACCTCAGCCAAAGCTTCAACCCACACACAGAACACAGTACCTGAACCTTAATTATCTCTCGCTTTATTTTTACTTAGAAGTGTATGTCCCTTGGATTATATTTACTGAGAGGCGAATGTCTCTCAGCTGAATTGAGACGTGTATATCTGTGGGTGCATATACGCTAAGAGGTGTATATCCAGCAAAGTATGTACAATGAGAAGTTAATATCTCTCGGTGAATGTACACAGAGAAGTGTACATCTTTCATTCACCAATATATACACAGAACTTTAGTCCTTTTTTAAGGATTAAAGTATTCTTGACTAGTGATGTGGATGTGATATACAGCTTTAAAAGCCCTCGAGTAAATGATGGAGTTTACACCTAATTAACAAACCGGTCAACTTAAAGGTTTTTATGACATTTATCAGCAATGTATTAATTTAACTGGCAGTTATATAGGTCACCAGTTTAATGAACTGCTGTTCCTAAGAGCTGATAGAGAGCAGTTGAATATTTTTTTAATAACATCTAGTTGGAAAAGTTGTGTCTCCTTTAAAGAAAACTGGCGTAGATACCCATTTAAAATTATTTCTAGGGCGAAGATACGGTACATGGATCACCTGCAGAGTCGACAGTCGCTGCACGATGCGGGAAAGGTATTGGATAACCCCAGTCCCCTGTCTCTCAGTGCATGCCATTCAAACAGTGCTTAGGTTAGGTACGATTTGTCAGGGTCTTAGTTAATTTTTCCTTTTGGAACAAGAGTGAATCTTAAGGGGCACCTCAATCTCCCTGTCTTCTAATATGTTATTTTTCCCCAATAATCTACCTTATCGATAATTACAATTGCATTTGCTATGTCTGCGTTCATGGTATAACTCAACAAATCTTTGATGACAATAGTGTTGCAACACAATTGTCATCAAACCATCGTTAAACCCCCATACGTCAACATCTACTTGAGTCCCACCATCCAGTACGCACAACCTCCTAAGAAACTCAAGGTAGTCGTCCTAGAGACATGGAATTGTTTGTAATGGAGTCTAATTTTGCATTCGTGAGAAGCTAACACTGGAAACTAATGAAAGGTCAACACATCTTAAATTTTTCTTAGGTTAGTATGACGTTGATACTCCGTCGTATATATAACTACATTTTTCCCACTCTTATCGTTCATGTTTTTCACATTGTTAAAGTTCTCAGTTATGATGCGTTTTATTTAATGCTTAACCTGAACTCTTTTTAAATAATAAATACTGTAATCGTCATTATATACTGTACATGTTAGATCGGTCGATGAATTACGTTTGAATGCAGTGTATAAAGTGTGTGCGCGCTAAACGGATCTGCTGCAAAGAAATAAACTTAATGGGCCGCTGTTATCATTCCCTACCTTAATAAAGGATCACGACTCATCGAAACGTCGTTTAAAGATTTATCAGCCACGGTATTGTGACTTACTCTTTGCAAATGCGTGATTAAGTTGTTGACGTAAATACCAGTTTGAAACTTGTTAAGTTTTCACTCAGAAATGTGAATGAGTGCACATTTTTACATTAACATAAATGAAAAAAAAAAATATTTAAACGTATAAGAGAAAATCTTAGAAAGGACTTAATTTTTAATGAGTTCTTGCTAACTGACCAATTTTACTTTTATATAATTATATATATATATATATATATATATATATGCTAGGAATTCGCAAGAGCAGGCGAAATATTCACAAACACTGATCTCTGGCCGACGGAGACTCGAACCTACGAACCTCATGACAAGGTACGCAGTGCTTTGCCGACCGTACCACACTGGTCCAATACCTTGGCATCCAGCCAATAACTCTGGTTCTTCTGTCCTTCAGTGAAGTTAAATTTTATTCTGTTAACCTCTCCTTGAAGGGCATACCCCTTATTTATTTACAAAAAAAAAAAAAAAAAAAAAAATATTTTTCCAGTTCCTTAACCTTTTTTTATTTCCTGTGTGGGTTCCATGCTGGTGCTGTATACTTTAAGATGGACCTGACATAATATGTTGTATAAGGGACTCGGAATGACTCACTATTGATGTTCCTGAAAGTTTCTCAGAGATTTGCCAGACGAGCATTGGCAATAGAAGTTATTTGCTTGATATGAGGTTCTGGCAACATATCAAGCATTATGCTCATCCCAAGGTCTTTGAACGAGGTCTGCGGCCTCTGTACCCCGAGTCTATAGTCCATGTCCGCTCTTCTTGCCCCTCCCAAATCTTGATAACCTTGCATTTGCTTGGGATCAATTCAAGCAACAAGTTATCTGACCAATCTTGCAGTTTGTTCAGAATCATTTACAGCCTTTCCACGTTAGTATCTGTTCTCAGTCTCCTCTTTAGTTTTCATCATCAGCAAACAGGGATACTTCTGACCCATTCCCATATGGTATGTCATTTGCATAAAACCAGAAAGAGTACTTGTCCTAATTCATTGCCTTCTTTCCCTAAAGTGCTCTACGACCCATCGAAGTATGTTTCCTGTTATTCCTAACTTCAGTCCTTCTGACTTTTTGCAATCTATAAAAGCTGTATTGCACCTATTCCTCTCTCTCTCTCCTGCCTCACTTGTGTCATAGAACTCTAGCAGATTGGTAAGACAAGATTTGCCACTCTGAACATGTGCTGGCTATTGTTTACGAAATCATTTCTCTCCACCTGATCTAACAATTTCCTTCTCCTTATCATATCCATTACCTTGCATGATTTGCATGTCAGTGAAACTGGTCTGTAGTTCAACAGTGTGTGTCTGTGTACTCACCTAGTTGTGGTTGCAGGGGTTGAGTTACAGCACCTGGCCCAGTCTCTTCACTGGATGATACTCGGTCACTCTACCCGCTCCATGAGCTTTATCATACCTCTTCTTAAAGCTATGTATGGATCCTGCCTCAACTACATCGCTTCCCAAACTATTCCACTTACTGCTGACAACTCTGTGACTGAAGAAATACTTCCTAACATCCCTGTGATTCATCTGAGTCTTCAACATCCAACTGTGATCCTTTGTTGCTTTGTCCCACCTCTGGAATATCCTGTCTCTGTCCACCTTGTCGATTCCTCTCAGTATTTTATAAGTCGTTATCATATCCCCTCTATCTCTCCTGTCTTCCAGTGTCGTCAGGTCGATTTCCCGTAACCTCTCCTCGTAGGACATACCCCTTAGCTCTGGGACTAGTCTTGTTGCAAACCTTTGCACTTTCTCTAGTTTCCTTACATGCTTGGCTAGGTGAGGGTTCCAAACTGGCGCTGCATACTCCAGTATGGGCCTAACGTACACAGTGTACAGGGTCCTGAATGACTTCTTATTAAGGTATGTGTGTGTGTACTCACCTATGTGTACTCACCTATTTGTGGTTGCAGGGGTCGAGTCATAGCTCCTGGCCCCGCCTCTTCACTGATTGCTACTAGGTCCTCTCTCTCCCAGCTCCATGAGCTTTATCAAACCTCGTCTTAAAACTATGTATGGTTCCTGCCTCCACTACGTCGCTTTCTAGGCTATTCCACTTCCTGACAACTCTACGACCGAAGAAATACTTCCTAACATCCCTTTGACTCATAGGAGTCTTCAACTTTTAATTGTGATCCCTTGTTTCTGGGTCCCCTCTCTGGAATATCTTGTCTCTGTGCACCTTATCTATTCCTCGCAGTATTTTATATGTCATCATGTCTCCCCTAACCCTCCTGTCCTCTAGTGTCGTCAGGCCGATTTCCTTTAAACTTTCTTCGTAGGACAATCCCCTTAGCTCTGGGAATAGTCTTGTTGGAAACCTTTGCACTTTCTCTAATTTCTTGACGTGCTTGACCAGGTGTGGGTTCCAAACTGGTGCTGCATACTCCAGTGTGGGCCTGACGTATATGGTGTACACAGTCTTGAACGATTCCTTAGTCAGATATTGGAACGCTATTCTTAAGTTTGCCAGACGCCCGTATCTTGCAGCAGTTATCTGATTGATGTGTGCCTCAGGAGATGTGCTCGGTATTATACTCACCCCAAGATATTTTTCCTTGAGTGAGGTTTGTAGTTTTTGGCCATGTAGACTATACTCTGTCTGCGATCTTCTGTGTCCTTCCCCGATCTTCATGACTTTACATTTGGCAGGGTTAAATTCAAGGGTTGGCAGGGTTAAATTCAAGCCAGTTACTGGACCAGGCTTGTAGCCAGTCTAGGTCTCTTTGTAGTCCTGCCTGATCCTCGACTGTTTAATTCTTCTTATTAACTTCCCATCATCTGCAAACAGGGACACTTCTGAGTCTATCCCTTCCGTTATGTCATTCACATATACCAAAAACAGTACAGGTCCTAGGACTGACCCCTGTGGAGCCCCACTCGTCACAGGTGCCCACTCTGACACCTCGTCACGTACCATGACTCGCTGCTGCCTCCCTTTCAGATATTCTCTGATCCATTGCAGTGCCTTTCCTGTTAAGTGTGCCTGATCCTCTAGCTTTTGCATTAACCTCTTGTGAGGAACTGTGTCGAACGCCTTCTTTCAGTCCAAGAAAATGCAGTCTATCCACTCCTCTCTCATGTCTTACTTCTGTTACCTTGTCATAAAACTTCAGTAGGTTTGTGACACAGGATTTTCCTTCCCTGAAACCGTGCTGGTTGTCGTTTATAAGCTTGTGTCTTTGTAGGTGCTCCACCACTCTCCTCCTGATGATCTTCTCCATGACTTTGCATACTATACACGTCAGTGACACAGGTCTGTAGTTTAATGCCTCGTGTCTGACTCCTTTCTTAAAAATTGGGACTACATTTGCCACCTTCCACATCTCAGGTAGTTGCCCAGTTTCAATGGATGTGTTGAAGATTTTTGTTAGTGGCACACTCAACATCTCTGCTCCCTCTCTTAGGAACCCACGGAGAAATGTTGTCAGGTCCCACCGCTTTTGAGGTACAGAGTTCACATAGCAGCTTCTTCACCTCCTTCTCGGTTGTGTGTATTTCATCCAGCACTTGTTGGTATACCTCCCTATTCTGGATTCCTGGAGTCATTCCTGTCTCCTCTGTAAATACTTCTTTAAATCTCATGTTGAGCTCCTCACATACCTCTTGGTCGTTTATTGTGAACTCCCCACCTTCCTTCCTCAGCCTGATTACCTGGTCCTTGACTGTTGTTTTCCTCCTAATGTGGCTATACAACAGCTTCGGGTCAGACTTGACTTTTGATGCTATGTCGTTTTCGTATTGTCGCTGAGCCTCCCTTCTTACCTGTGCATATTCGTTTTTCTGGCTCTTCGGCTTATCTCTTTATTTTCCTGGGTTCTTTGTCTTCTGTACTTTTTTTTATTCTCTATTGCACTTAGTTTTTGCCTCACTACTCATTTGGGTGAACCAAGGACTCGTTCTGGTCTTCCCATTACTTCTGTTTTCCTTGGGAGCAAACTTCTCCTCTGCCTCTTTGCATTTTGTTGTCACGTATTCCATCATTTCTTTTACTGGTTTTCCTGCCAATTCTCTCTCCCACTGAACGTCTTGTAGGAAGTTCCTCATGCCTGTGTAGTCCTCCCTTTTGTAGTTTCGTTTTTCCCTTCCTATTCCTGCTCCCCTTTCCACTTGTAGCTCAACTATATAATCAAAACACAGAACCAAATGATCACTAGCTCCAAGGGGCCTTTCACACGTGATATCCTCGATGTCCGAACTACTCAAGGTGAATACTAGGTCCAGTCTTGCTGGATCATCCTCACCTCTCTCTCTCTCTGGTAGTGTCTCTAACATGTTGATGCATGAGGTTTTCCAGTACCACATCCATCATCTTGGCTCTCCATGATTCAGGACCCCCATGGGGCTCCCAGGTTTTCCCAATAAATCTCCTTGTGATTGAAATCACCCATAACTAGTAACTTTGCTCTCCCCATGTGAGCTCTTCTGGCCACCTCAGCTAGTGTGTCTTCCATTGCTCTGTTTCTCTCGTCGTATTCTCCTCTTGGCCTCCTGCAGTTCTGTGGCAGGTTGTACATTACAGCAATTACCACCTTATGGCTCTCAGACTGGATTGTTCCTACTATATAGTCCCTTTCGCCCATTCCATCCATTCCTTCCACTTCCTCAAATCCCCACCTGTTGTTAATGAGCAGTGCAACTCCTCCTCCCCCTCTGCTCCCTCTATCTTTCCTGAGGATTTGATATCCGGGTGGAAAGATTGCATCTGTTATCATCCTGGTGAGTTTCGTTTCTGTGAGTCCTATTATGTCTGGGGATGTCTCCTTTATTCTTTCATGCCACTCCTCACATTTATTTGTTATTCCATCTGCATTTGTATACCAAACCTTCAACTTCCTTTTAAAAACCGTAGTCTGGGGGTGTTTTGGGGTTGGGAAAGTGGGAGACCTGATGAGGAACTATGGGTGGTTGGTGTGAAGGTGGATTTTGTAATGAGGTGGGTGGGAGCATTGGGTATGGCATGTGTGTTTTAGGTTAGAATGTTTGATTGCATTGGGGTTGTCCAGGTTGGGGGACATCTGAAGGTGATTGTAATTGAGCTTCCTCCTGAGTCTGGGTTCTCCTGTCCATCTCTCGTTCCTCCTTTTGTCTTTGTACCCTCTCTTTCAGTATCTGTCTTTCTTCTCGTGTTTTGTCACGGTCGAGATTCACCCTCCAGTACTCTGACATATCCCTTAGTCTTGCTTTCTCCTGCAGGATCCTGTTTCGAGCCAATTCTGCCTTGAAAATCACTTTGACTGGCCGGATTCTTCCTCTTGCAAACCCCCCTATTCTCAGAAAATTTGCCAGCTGGATCATGTCATCATCTCCTATTGCTTTCAATCGCTTTTTTCTCCCCTTGTCTTGCTTCGTAAGTTTTCCCTTCGGCTTCCTGGAGCCCATAAAGAAAGACTGATCTCTCTCTTTCATTCTCCCACTGCCTATCCCTATGTAACCCCTGTGTGTGTGTGTGTGTGTGTGTGTGTGTGTGTGTGTGTGTGTGTGTGTGTGTGTGTGTGTGTGTGTGTGTGTGTGTGTGTGTGTTTAAAGAGAAGACTCTGAATTTTCTGCCTTCTATGATCGAGTGAAAAAATCATATACTCGCCAGAACGTTTTGACCGGCGAGGCAGAAATCCGAACGATACGATACTGTGGGCAATGAATTCTATTTACAAGTTATCTGAAATAAAGAGACCGCTCCGGTATCTTATTGACTTAATGGACTCTGAGTTACTTTAAACTGTTGAAATGACTCTCTCTCTCTCTCTCTCTCTCTCTCTCTCTCTCTCTCTCTCTCTCTCTCTCTCTCTCTCTCTCAACTGAAATCTAGTGGGAAGACTAGGCGTGTAATAGATGCTGAAACTGAGCTTAGATCTGGAAAAGCGAATGTGAGAGTTACCATCTGAGTAAGGGAGGGAGGGAGAGAGAGAAGAAGAAGAAGAGAGAAGAAGAGAGAAGAGAGAGTTTCAGTGTGACAGTGAGAAATAGTTTGAAAATGAAGGATTGAGTATGTGAGAGGGCGAGAGTGTAAGAGAGAGAGACAAAGAAAGAGAAGATGGAGGTACATAATATTTCGGGCGTTCCCTGATAAAAATCGACCGTTAGGGTGCCTGATGGTGCAGGAAGATTGAACACGCGGCCCCAGGAGACACGGGTGGAGGTGCGAAGGACTGGAACGAGAGAAAATATAGCGACAAACTAAGCGAACAAGATCACACGACATCAGCGACAACCACCACCTCAATGACCACGATATTAGCGATTCAATCAACGACCACTACCTTAACGCCAACCACGTCATTGGTTGTCACGACATGTGATGTGATGTCACGACATCATCGATGGCCACAAGGCCTCCACGCAATGACAAACACGACTTCAACGAAGCTACATCAACGAACAAATCATCAACTATTACAACATCAACGACCACCACATTAGCAACCACCAGGAATAGCACCGGTTATCACATTAATGACCACCACGACAACAATGCCACTGAGACGACAGGACCACAGACAACTAGTCTCAGTCTTCACGTCTAGGGCTCACACGATGCAGTTGTCAGGAGACAGGAAGACAAATTGGCAGTAAGATAACGCAGGGACAAATTCACAAGGTGAAAACCTCAGCGTTCAAGATTAATTAATATGCACCCACTGTAAAGGACATAATGGTTCCAGTAGAACCAGTTTAAATACGAATGCCACAGATTATAATAACAAACACTATACTTCACAATACACTATGCCTCAAAACACTATACTTCAAAAAACATTATACTTCAGACACTGAGTCAACACTATATTTCACAACATACTATCCTTCACAAAACACTTTACTTCAAAACACACAATACTTCACAACACACTATACTCCACAGCACTTTAATTCACAACACACTATACTTTAGAAAACACTATACTTCACAATACAGTATACTTCACAACACAGTATACTTCACAACACACTATACTTCACAACACACTTTACTTCATAACCACTGCACAATATACTTCACTTCAAACTATATTTCACAACACACTATACTGCAAAACATTATACTTCACAACACATACTGAACAATTCACTATACTTCACAACACAATATACTTCACAACACAATATACTTCACAACACAATATAGTTCACAACACACTATACTTCACAACACACTATATTGCATAACACACTATACTTCATAACACACTATACTTCGTAACACTAGACTAATAACGCACTATACTTCACAACACATACTTCACAGCACACTGTACTTCCAAACACTATACTTCACTAAACACTATACATTGCTACACAATATACTTCAATGCACACTATACTCCACAATACATAATATTCAATACGCTATAGTACTTCACAACGCACACTACACACTTCACAACGCACACTAATCACTTCACAACGCACACTACACTTCACAACGCACACTACACACTTCACAACGCACACTACACTTCACAACGCACACTACACATCACACATTATGGAATGACTTGATGGAAAGGAAATATAAATAAATTGTAATGAATCCTGGATGGAAAGGGAATAGAAATAGGGAAAATAAATAATTCAAATAACGCTACCAATTTATTTCACGAATTGGTAGAATGTAAAGGACACGTATAAAAAATGAATGACAATTTCCACGAATAGTCAATATATAGGAGAAATGAAATTCTACTCCCTTAAATTTGTAGATTTAGTGCAATACTCATAGTACACATGATACTGTTTACTAGTAACATCGCCCTATTATCTTTCTCTGCCTTATCCTTCAAAATCACAAAAACACTGTCAAATACTAGTAGCCAATCCAGTTAACCCTAATTATTTACATAAATATTTTCTATCCCTGGTACATTACACTCATGTTTAAATATGATGTTTCTGCATCGTGAAACTGAAGATAACTATTTTTACGTTACATAATGCTTGTAGCTTCCGTAAGACTCAACTTTAACCAGATGTTTACTTTCTCTTCACATGTCTCCAGGGCTCACACTTGTCCTATTAACACCATCACAAGCCGAGATAATGGTATTGAACCCGGAGCGTTGAGAGCCATGTCCTACCCCCTAAGATGTTTCAAGCTTCACTGACCAAAAGAGTGTTTCATTCACTAATAAACTCCTCACACACACCCAAATCTACACAATTTATAAAAGTACATCAGCTAATTACTAGCTTCTCTTTCCTAAATGCGAGTTATTTGTGTGTTTTAGAATCTATAATATACGGGTGTTTTAACAAGATGAACCCATCCGGTATGATTAAACGTCGCCTTAACACACGCCAGACAGGAAGGGATCGCAAGTTCTCGGCTGGCACGACGAGTGGACTTGCAATCCCTCATACTTGTAAACTTGTAAAGTTAATAAAACATATTTTCGTCCCTAAAAAAGGTGTGCATCCATATTACAAAAATCTTAAATATGCCTCTAATTCCGAACCTTATTACAATGTAAATTTTAATACGGAACAAGTATATAATTAGTCTATCAAAAACAACTAAGTTTCATAAGTTAAGAAAATCATGATTCCTCTTCCCCAAACAAAACTTACACAAAGCTCATTTCAAACTCTAAATTCTCGTAAAATTATTCTACAGTCACCAATATATTCTAAGAGTTATTCTCTCAGATCTGCATAGCCAAAACATAATAAGATTTTATATGCCCTACCTATGAAAATATTAAAATTATAAAATGTAAAAAACTGGGCCACAAACACTTGGGAGCCTTGCTAATATAGTAAGTCCTCACTTAACGTCGTTGTCGTTCCGTTATAATGTTGATGAGGAAAAAATATCGATTCCCACTGTCTGTGTGGAGTTTGCTCATTCGTTTTTGAAGTGCATGGTGGTAGGAGGTGCTCCTTTCATTTATTCCTTAATATAACCCTCTGGCAATAAGTACTAAAGGTGGACTGTGCACCCCTGATGTTCATATCAATTTGCCTATGGTAATATTGGTTTCGTTATACGTCGTTTTGCTTAAAATAGCAGTTTCCAAGAACTTGACGACTTGAAGTGAGGACTTGCTAATATATTAGAAGCTCCTTATGAAGCAATATACTAAACATACTAAATATTCTCTAATCTATATTACAATTGTATGCTTAACAACACTACACTCTTCACAACACTACACACTACACAACACTACAAACTACACAACACTACAAACTTCACAACACTACAAACTTCACGCAACACTCACTACACTCTTCATAACAATACGCAATACACTACTCACTTCACAATACATTCTAGACTTCACAACACACACACTACACATCACAACAAAGACTACAAAATTCATAACACACACACACACTAGACGCTTCACAAAACTAGACTCTTTATAACACACTACACATTTCAATACACTACACACTTCACAGCACATTAAAAACTTTACAACACACTACACACTTCACAAGAAACACTACACTCTTCACAACACTTCACAAAACACATACGCTTCACACCATTCACTACAATTTACAATATTCACTACATACTTCACGCACACCACACACTTCGCAACACACAACACGCAATCACATCTTTCACTACAAACTTCATGACAAATACTATACACTTCACAACACACTACTCACTTCACGACACACCAGATATTTCACAACACACAAACACTTCACAATACATGCCTCATACTTCACAATACACACCACATACTTCACAATACACACCACATACTTCACAATACACACCACACACTTCACAACACATACTACATATTTCACAACACATACTTCACAATACATTAAACATTTAACAACATTCACCTCACACTTCACAACACACGCTACACACTGCCCATAAGCTACACGCCTCAAAATATACAAAACACACTTCACAACAACAACAGACTTAACTTCGCAACACTTACTACACTTCATGATTCAACACATTTAACAACTTACACTACACACCTCACAACACTCAATCTGTGTACTTTACAACACACTTCACATCACTCTCCACACACTTCATAATTCTGCACATTTCACAACACTGCACATTTTACAACACACATTTCACACATCATAACACTACACACTTTACAACACACTAAACACTTCGCAGCATACACCACACACTTCGGAATACATACTACATCTTGACACTACACATTTCATAACACACACTACACACACGTCACTACACACACCACCCGCTTTACATCACACAGCCCACTTCGCTCCACACTACCCATTTCATAACGTACACAAATCGCTACGTTCACTACACACAACATCAGATATTACACACTTCACAAGAAAAACCTCTCTTTCTTCACCACACTCAATTCACATACTATCACGATCCTCTTCACGATACACCCTTGAAACGTATACACACACATTACACTGGCCAGAGCACGCATACCACACACCTGAACACATTACACTGGCCAGAGCACGCATACCACACACCTGAACACATTACACTGGCCAGAGCACGCCTATCACACACCTGAACACATTACACTGGCCAAAACACGCATACCACACACCTGAACACATTACACTGGCCAAAACACGCATACCACACACCTGAACACATTAGAGGACAGAGGACTCAGAGGTGCTATAATAATGAATTACAAACTGCTGAGAACAGACCATTTAAGAGACGGGAAATAAGAAGACACTCGAATACAAATATAACGACGACGTTTCGGTCGGACGTGGACTATTTAGAAGCAATGTGACTTTGTAAATGGTCCAATTCGGACCGAAACGTCGTCATAAGCTCCTCTCTGTGCGGGTTATTTGTGTATTGTTCTAGTCACGGTATTGTGTCTTTATGTTGTTTAACACACCCGAAGGCACAGCTTAAAGTTGTAAACAATGACGAATCACAGGATGTTGGGAAATATATTATGGGTTTTAGAGCTGCCAGGAAGTGAACGACCAGGATAATGAAGTGGTAGATGCTGGAAGAAGAGACCAGGAGCGAGTGAACCCCAGTAGCAGCTAGCAATGACGGGGAAGCAACGAGCTGACACTAGACACTTCCTAAGGCAAGAGGTTAAGGGAAATCGACCTGACTACACTGGAGAACAGCAGAGTCGGGGGGGAGGATATAATAACGACGTATAAAATACTGAGAGGAATCGACAAGGTGGACAGAGACAGGATGTTCCAGAGATGGGACACAGCAACAAGGGGTCACAGTTGGAAATTGAAGACTCAGATGAATAACAAGGATGTTAGGAAGTATTTGTTCAGTCACAGAGTGGTCAAGAAGTGGAATAGTCTGTGAAGTGATGTAGTGGAGGCAGGATCCATACATATCATTAAGAAGAGGTATGATAAAGCTCATGGAATAGGAAGAGTGACCTAGTAGCTATCAGTGAAGAGGTGGAGCCAGGAGCTGTGACTCAACCCCTGCAATGAGTACACAATGCACAAATAACCCGCACATATTAGAAAGAAGTTTATGACGACCTTTCGGTCCGACTTGGATCACTGATGAGTACACACTGAGTACATTCACGAGTACACACTGAGTACATTCATGAGTACACACTGAGTACATTCACGAGTACACACTGAGTACATTCATGAGTACACACTGAGTACATTCATGAGTACACACTGAGTACATTCATGAGTACACACTGAGTACATTCATGAGTACACACTGAGTACATTCATGAGTACACACTGAGTACATTCATGAGTACACACTGAGTACATTCATGAGTACACACTGAGTACATTCATGAATACACACTGAGTACATTCATGAGTACACACTGAGTACATTCATGAGTACACACCGAGTACATTGATGAGTACGCACGTCATAACACATCATAAAACACACTACACGCTTCGCAACACACGTTTCGCAGTACACACTTCACTCAACACACTACACAATACGCACTATATACTTGACAGCACAAACAACACACTACACAATATGCACTTCGCAACGCAACACTATTAAAAAAATAACGTATTCGCGCACGCGCACACACACACACACACATACGCATACACACATCCATAAAACACGCACACACGCTCACAAACTCGTACTCACAAAGAATACACTTCACAACTCGCACTACTTTGCTATATAGTAGTCACCATTTCTCTATTTTGACAAAATGCAAAATACTACATCAACTCAGAGCAGTGGTGATCACAGCGAGTGGTGATCACAGCGAGTGGTGATCACAGCGAGTGGTGATCACAGCGAGTGGTGATCACAGCGAGTGGTGATCACAGCGAGTGGTGATCACAGTGGTGATCACAGCGAGTGGTGATCACAGCGAGTGGTGATCACAGCGAGTGGTGATCACAGCGAGTGGTGAAAACAGGAGACCAGAAAACCAACACAACATGCGTTTGACAGGTACAATTGAATATATGTCTAAAATGCTTTAGGTAACATGATTCTTTCTGGTGATTAATAAAAAAAATAGAAAAAGGTGAGCAAATGTCGCCAAGTTATGAGTGGCAGATATGTGCTTCATACCAGTATGAATGTTGGAGTGTAGTGTTTGTGTATGGCTGTTTGTGGAAGTGTGTTTGTGTATGACTGTTTGTGGAAGTGTGTTTGTGTATGACTGTTTGTGGAAGTGTGTTTGTGTATGACTGTTTCTGGAAGTGTGTTTGTGTATGACTGTTTGTGGAAGTGTGTTTGTGTATGACTGTTTGTGGAAGTGTGTTTGTGTATGACTGTTTGTGGAAGTGTGTTTGTGTATGACTGTTTGTGGAAGTGTGTTTGTGTATGACTGTGGAAGTGTGTTTGTGTATGACTGTGGAAGTGTGTTTGTGTATGACTGTGGAAGTGTGTTTGTGTATGACTGTGGAAGTGTGTTTGTGTATGACTGTTTGTGGGAGTGTACTCACCTATTTGTGATTGCAGGGGTCGAGACATAGCTACTGGCCCCGCCTCTTCACTGATTGCTACTAGGTCCCCTCTCTCCCTGCTCCATGAACTTTATCATAATTCGTCTTAAAACTATGTATGGTTGATGTCTCTACTACATAACTTGCCAGACTATTCCACTTCCTGGCAACTCTATGACTAAAGAAATACTTCCATCTCTGGAACATCCTGTCTGTGTGTGTTTGAAGAAGTGTGCTTGTGAGTGTGTGTTTGTGGAAGTGCTTTTTCCGAGTGCGTTTGGTGTGAGTGAGGTTTGTGGAAGTGTGTGTTTTTATTGTGAATCCGTTGTGATTTGTTGTAGTGCTTGTGGTAGTCTATTTGTGGTAGCGTGTTTGTTGTAGCGGCTTGTTATAGTGACTTTTTTGTGGTGTTTGTTATATTAAGGTTTTGTAGTACGCTAGTTGTACAGTGTGTGTGTGTGTGTGTGTGTGTGTGTGTGTGTGTGTGTGTGTGTGTGTGTGTGTGTGTGTGTGTGTGTGTGTGTGTGTGTGTGTGTGTGGGCCTCACTCTTTTGTGCTTGCCCCTAGTCAGAATAACTTCCTCCTAGCTCCGTGATCCTTATCTCGCCTCCTCTTAAAATTATGTATGAACGTGCCTTCCCAACCCCCTTCGTCGAAGTTATTCCACTTCCTGACCACCTTGAAAGCGAAGAAATACATCCTGACATCCCTGTTACTCATCTGTACCTTTAACTTCCAGCTGTGCGCCCCCTCTCATATGCTCTCCTCTCAAACAGCGTGTGTGTACTCACCTAGTTGTGGTTGCAGGGGGTCGCTCACTTATATGTACTCACCTATATGTGGTTGCAGGGGTCGATTCATAGTTCCTATCCCCGCCTCTTCGCTAGTCGCTATTGGGTCCACGCTTTCCCTGCCTTATCGTATCTCTTCTTCAAGCTATGTATGGATCCTGCCTCCACTGCCTCACATTCCAGATCATTCCACTTCCTGACAACTCTAAGGCTGAAGAAATATTTCCTAACATTCCAATGACTCATCTGAGATTTTAACTTCTAGTTGAGTCCCCTTGTTCTTGTGTCCCATCTCAGAAACATTCTGGCCCTGTCCACCTTGCCAATTCCACTCAGTATTAAATACATCCCTCCTTTCATCCAGAGTTGTCAGGTTGGAGTTCCTTTAACCTGTCCTCATAAGACATATACTTTAGCTCCAGGACTAGTCTTGTTACAAACTTTAGTAATTTTTTTAATTTCTTGACGTTCTTGACCATGTGTGGATTCCATACTGGTGCTGTTTACTCCAGTATGGGCCTGACGTATACGGTCTACAGTGTTGTAAATGACTCGTTACTCAGGTGTCGATACGCAGTTCTTAAGTTTGTCAGGTGCCCATATACTGCAAAAGTTTTTTGGTTGATTTGAGCCTCAGGAGATGTGCTCGGCTTGATACTCATCCCAAGAGCCTTTTCAGTGATTGAGGTCTGCAGCCTGTGGCCCCCTAGCGTGCACTCCGTCTGCAGTCTTCTTTGTCTTTCCCAAAGCTTCATGACTTTGTACTTGTGGGGTAAGGGGGTTAAACTCCTAGAGCTATTTGTCGGATCAGGTTTGCAGGCTGTCCATATCTCTTTGTAGTCTTACCTGATCCTCTTCATCTTGAATTCCCCGCTTTAGCTTCACATCATCTGCAAACAGGGACACCTCTGAATCTATCCCTTCAGTCATGTCATTCAAATATGTAACAAACAGCACAGGCCCTAGTACTGACCCTTGTGGAATCTCGCTCGACTCATGCGCCCACTCTGACACCTCGTCGCAATATCACCTGTTGTTTCCTTCTTGTCAGGTATTCCCTAATCCATTGCAGTGCTTTTCAGGGTATTTCTGCCTGCTCCTCTAGCTTTTGTACCAATCTCTTGTGCGGTATTATGTCTAAAACCTTCTTACAGTCCAAGAAAATGCAGTCTGCCTACCAATTTCTCTCCTGTATTACTTCTGTTACCTTTCCGTAGGCTCATACATGACAACCAGCCGTGCTGGTTGTCATGTATGAGCTCATTCTTTTCTAAGTGCTCCACCACTCTTTTTCTGATAATCTTCTCCGTGAATTTACATACTACACATGTCAGTGACACTGGTCTGTAGTTTAATGATGTCTGTCTCCTTAAAAACTGGGACTACATTTGCTGTCTTCCACACCTCAGGAAACTGCCCTGTTTCTATAGGTTTGTTAAAAGACTATTGTTAGCGGCACACACAATGCCTCTGCTCCCTCTCTCAGGACCTATGGAGATATCTTATCTGGACCCACTGCCTTCGAGGTATCTAGTTCACCTGGTAGTTTCTTCACCGCCTCCTTGGTTGTGTAGTGTGTCCAGCAATTGCTGGTGTACCCTAACGCCTTGGTTTTCTCACATGTTTTTGTCATCCATCCTCATTACTTACGAAAACAATATATGACAGACTCCATCATTCCAAGTGTTGAATAACCTTCTCAGGTCAAAAGCTTCATATAAAATAAAAATAAATTCCTATTACGACTCGTACTAATATTTTGCTTCCAATTGTGTACTCTTTTTAATCCACTGTAAACAATGGAAGATGTTTGGGGGAGAATCTTCAAGTGATGCAGATGCAGTTCAATGCAGATAAATGCAAGGTACTGAAGCTCGTGAGTGTCCATAATCCAAGCACTTATAAGTTAAATAACGTAGAACTTAGCCATACAGATTGCGAGAAGGACTTAGGGGTGCTGGTAAGCAGCAACCTTAAACCAAGACAGCAATGCCTAAGCGTACGTAATAAGGCAAATATATTACTGGGATTTATATCAAGAAGTGTAAGCAACAGAAGTCCAGAGGTTATATTACAGCTTTATACATCATTAGTATGGCCTCACCTAGATTACGCAGCTCAGTGTTGTCATGGATCGAGTCATGGCTCACCAATAGGAAGCAGAGGGTGTGCATAAATGGGGTTAAATCGGAGTGGGGATCTGTAACATTTTTAATTTATCTCTTCAAACAGGTGTAGTGTCTGATATGTGGAAGATGGCTAATGTAATTCCTATTTTTAAAGCAGGGGACAAGTCACTACCGTCAAACTACCGCCCAATAAGCCTGACCTCAATTGTAGGCAAATTACTAGAGTCAATTATAGCTGATATTATTAGAAGCCATCTAGATAACCATAATTTGATTAATGATACCCAGCATGGATTCACGAGGGCCGTTCCTGCCTATCTAATTTATTAACCTTCTTCAGTAAAGCTTTTGAGGCTGTTGATCACGATAAAGAATTCGATATTGTTTATTTAGACTTTAGTAAGGCTTTTGATAGAGTACCGCACCAGAGACTGTTAAAGAAAGTGGCAGCTCATGGCATTGGGGAAAAGTGCTGTCATGGATCGAGTCATGGCTCACTAATAGGAAGCAGAGAGTGTGCATAAATGGGTTAAATCCGAATGGGGACTTGTAACAAGTGGTGTTCCACAGGGATCAGTCTTAGGCCCATTGTTATTTATAATATATATCAATGACCTTGATGAGGGAATTACTAGTGATATGAGCAAATTCGCCGACGACACGAAGATAGGTAGGATAATTGATTCAAACATAGATGTCATAGAACTTCAGGAAGATTTAGACAAACTTAATTCGTGGTCAGAAAAGTGGCAGATGCAGTTCAATGTAGATAAATGCAAGGTTCTGAAGCTCGGGAGTGTCCATAACCCAAGCACTTATAAGTTAAATAACGTAGAACTTAGCCATACAGATTGCGAGAAGGACTTGGGGGTGATGGTAAGCAGCAACCTTAAACCAAGACAGCAATGCCTAAGCGTACGTAATAAGGCAAATAGATTACTGGGATTTATATCAAGAAGTGTTAGCAACAGAAGTCCAGAGGTTATATTACAGCTTTATACATCATTAGTAAGGCCTCACCTAGATTACGCAGCTCAGTTCTGGTCTCCATATTACAGAATGGACATAAATTCGTTAGAAAACATTCAGCGTAGAATGACTAAATTAATACATAGCATTAGAAATCTTCCTTACGAAGAAAGATTGAAGACCCTAAAATTACATTCACTTGTAAGACGTAGAATGAGGGAGACATGATCGAGGTATATAAGTGGAAGATGGGTATTAATAAGGGGATATAAATAAGGTCTTGAGGATATCTCTCCAGAGAGAACCCCAATAATGGATTCAAATTGGATAAGTTTAGATTTAGAAAGGATATAGGAAAATATTGGTTTGGAAATAGGGTAGTTGATGAGTGGAACAGTCTGCCTAGTAGGGTCATTGAAGCTAGGACCTTGGGTAGTTTCAAATTTAGGTTGGATAAATTCATGAGTGAGAGGGGTTGGATTTGAGTGGGACTCGCACTTGAGTTAATAGAATCTTCAAAGCTTATTTTTTGGGGAGAATTGAAAATTAGGTTTGGCACTTATTCTGTTAGTGGGATGGATTGTGAAGGACCTGCCTAGTATGGGCCAACAGGCCTGCTGCAGTGTTCCTCCTTTCTTATGTTCTTATGTTCTTATATCCCGACTCTTGGTATTATACCATGTTTCAGTTATTGCAATGACATCAAAGTTCCCAGCACATGCTACCAAACGTAATTCGTTAATTTTATTTCTGGCGCTTCGACAGTTAGTATAAAATACATTGATATGTATCTTCTTGTGAACCTTTTTCAGCTTTTGTTTTACACAATTTCTGTTACTATCATTACCCTGTGTCACTCGATTACTGTTATTGTTATGATTTATGATATCAAAGCCTGAATCAATATTTTGGCCCTCATTATTTACCATTCCTAAACCCATACCTCTAACTAATCCTAGTTTAAAGCCCTAACAACATCCTCAACTGAGCTAGAGAGAAATTCTACACCTGCCCTGGATAAGTGAACCCCATCCCTGGCATACATGTCATTTCGGCCATAGAAGTGGTCCCAGTTGTTAATGAATGGGACTGCATTATCCTTACAGTGTTTGTCCAGGCAGCAATTTATACCAATCGCTCTGGACAGCCATTCATTTCCAACACCCCTTCTTGGCAAAATGCCACATATAACAGGGCTCCCTCCCTTCTTCCTAATTATGTCTATTGCTGCCTTATACCTACTAACTAAATCCTCACTTCTACGCTTGGATACATCATTGCCTCCAGCACTGAGGCAGATAATAGGATTGATCCCATTACCATGCATGATGTTGTCAAGTCGGCTAACAATGTCTTCCATCCCAGCCCCAGGAAAGCAAACCCTC
Organism: Cherax destructor; assembly: GCA_009830355.1. Lineage (NCBI taxonomy): Eukaryota > Metazoa > Arthropoda > Malacostraca > Decapoda > Parastacidae > Cherax > Cherax destructor. Next base: position 253,659 of record WNWK01001707.1, read on the forward strand.
TGTCTCCTACTCCTATCTTTCAAGCAGAAGGCCCTATCCATATATCTAACTTGGCTATCCCCAACAACAACGTTTTTACCTTCCTTGGTACAGTTCGTCGTGACGTTCCCAGTAGTCGACTCACATTCGTCTGGAAGCACAGAAAAGGAGTTCGAAGTTTCCACAGCAGTCTCTTTCTTCTTCGTCGTTACTACCTCTCCATTCGTCTTCTTGATCTTCAACTTCGTCCCATGCTGTCCGGCCACTGCCCAGGTTACCTTCTTGGCCTGAGGACTCACAACAGGAGGACTACTACGAATCCTCTTGTTTTCCTCCGTCAATCGCCGTATCTCAAGCTTCGCTACCCTCAATTCCTCCTTAAGCTGCTGGTAAAGTTGCTCAATAGGGGGCATCTTGATTCAGTCCACAGGGAGTACACTAGACACGTCTTCACTGAGCTAAGAACAGGTCACCACTGAGCTAAGAACAGGTCAAAGAACATAAGAACATAAGAAAGGAGGAACACTGCAGCAGGCCTGTTGGCCCATACTAGGCAGGTCCTTCACAATCCATCCCACTAACAGAATATTTGCTCAACCCAATTTTCAAAGCTACCCAAGAAATAAGCTTTGACAATTCTACCCACTCATGCGCGAGTCCCACTCAAATCCAACCCCTCTCACTCATGAATTTATCCAACCTAAATTTGAAACTACCCAAGGTCCTAGCTTCAATAACCCTACTAGGCAGACTGTTCCACTCATCAACTACCCTATTTCCAAACCAATACTTTCCTATATCCTTTCTAAATCTAAACTTATCTAACTTGAATCCATTATTGCGGGTTCTCTCTTGGAGAGATATCCTCAAGACCTTATTTATATCCCCTTTGTTAATACCCATTTTCCACTTGTATACCTCGATCATGTCTCCCCTCATTCTACGTCTTACAAGTGAATGTAATTTTAGGGTCTTCAATCTTTCTTCGTAAGGAAGATTTCTAATGCTATGTATTAATTTAGTCATTCTACGCTGAATGTTTTCTAACGAATTTATGTCCATTCTGTAATATGGAGACCAGAACTGAGCTGCGTAATCTAGGTGAGGCCTTACTAATGATGTATAAAGCTGTAATATAACCTCTGGACTTCTGTTGCTAACACTTCTTGATATAAATCCCAGTAATCTATTTGCCTTATTACGTACGCTTAGGCATTGCTGTCTTGGTTTAAGGTTGCTGCTTACCATCACCCCAAGTCCTTCTCGCAATCTGTATGGCTAAGTTCTACGTTATTTAACTTATAAGTGCTTGGGTTATGGACACTCCCGAGCTTCAGAACCTTGCATTTATCTACATTGAACTGCATCTGCCACTTTTCTGACCACGAATTAAGTTTGTCTAAATCTTCCTGAAGTTCTATGACATCTATGTTTGAATCAATTATCCTACCTATCTTCGTGTCGTCGGCGAATTTGCTCATATCACTAGTAATTTCCTCATCAAGGTCATTGATATATATTATAAATAACAATGGGCCTAAGACTGATCCCTGTGGAACACCACTTGTTAAGTCCCATTCGGATTTAACCCCATTTATGACACTCTCTGCTTCCTATTGGTGAGCCATGACTCGATCCATGACAGCACTTTTTTCCCCCCAAAGCCATGAGCTGCCACTTTCTTTAACAGTCTCTGGTGCGGTACTCTATCAAAGCCTACTAAAGTCTAAATAAACAATATCGAATTCTTTATCGTGATCAACAGCCTCAAAAGCTTTACTGAAGAAAGGGTTTAAAAAATTAGATGGCAGGAACGGCCCCTCGTGAATCCATGCTGGGTATCATTAATCAAATTATGGTTATCTAGATGGCTTCTAATAATATCAGCTATAATTGACTCTAGTAATTTGCCTACAATTGAGGTCAGGCTTTTGGGCGGTAGTTTGACGGTAGTGACTTGTCCCCTCTTTAAAAATAGGAATTACATTAGCCTTCTTCCACATATCAGACACTACACCTGTTTGAAGAGATAAATTAAAAATGTTAGATATTGGTTCACAGAGTTCCATTTTGCATTCCTTTAAAAACCCTTGCAAAAAGCTCATCAGGACCCGGCGATTTATTTTGTTTCAGTCGGTCCAGCTGTTTCATAATCATTTCCTAGTGACTGTGATATTACATAATTTATCTTCTTCTGGGCCTCTGTAAAAAATTTAAATTACTGGGATATTATTAATGTCTTCCTGTGTGAAACCGAGAGAAAATAATTATTAAAAATAGAGCACATATCATTCTCCTTGTCAGTAAGATGCCCAAAGTTATTTTTAAGGGGACCTATCTTATCCTAACTTTTTTTATGATCAAGCTCAACTTCACCTAGTTTATAAATTCGAGGGATATTTTCATTACCAACGACAAGCACCTTACACTTGTCCACATTGAACTTCATCTGCCACTTTTCAGACCAAGACATTAATTTATCCAAATCCTCCCGGAGTTCCCCGTTATCCTCCTCAGAATGAATTATACGGCCTATTTTTGTTATCCAAAACAG